>MCFG01000084.1:132500-190000 GCA_002104895.1 Anaeromyces robustus | reverse complement strand
TCATTAGCAAAGAAAAATGGAATTTTAGTTATTACATCTGGTAATTCAATTAATTTTTATTTTTTTTTTTTATTAAAGAATAAAAAAAAATAATTATACTGTTAATATTAAAATATAATTAATAATATATTATTTTAATAATGATAATAATAAAGCTGGAAATGATAGTGGAGATGCTTGTTCTAAATCACCAGCATCATCCAATGATGGTTAGCTTAATATATTAATATCATAAAATATATATATATATATTACTATAAAAAAAATAAATAAATAAATAAATAAATATTTATTTATTTATTTATTTATTTATTTATTTATTTATTTATTTATTTATTTATTTATTTATTTATTTATTTATTTATTTATTTATTTATTTATTTATTTATTTATTTATTTATTTATTTATTTTTTTATTTATTTTTTTATTTATTTATTTATTTATTTATTTATTTATTTATTTATTTTTTTATTTATTTATTTATTTATTTATTTATTTATTTATTTATTTATTTATTTATTTATTTATTTATTTATTTATTTATTCACTTATATATTTATATAAAATATAAATATTGAACAATACATACATATTTTTTATATTAAATTTTATTTAATAGTTATTACCGTGGGTGCTACTAATAAAAATGATAATATTAGTGAATTTTCTAACAGAGGATCTTGTGTTACAATGTATAATAATAATAAAAAAATAAATAAAAAAAAAAAAATAAAAAATAAAATTAAAATTTTAATTAAAATTTTTAATTAAAATTTTTAAAAAAAAATTTTTTTTTTTTGCATAATTTATAGTTATGCTCCCGGTGAAGATATTTATAGTACATCACATATATCATCAAAATCTGGTATGAAACATGGAACATCTTTTTCAACCCCATTTGTATCTGGTGTAACTATCTTTTTTATTTATTATTATATCCATATTTATTTCAATCATTAATTTATTTAATTATGCATTATTATAAAAATTCTATTTATAATTTAAAAGTAACTTTAACATATTTTTATATTAATTTATGTAAATAATAAAAAATTAATAATAATATATAATATTTATATTAATTAAGGTGGCAGCTTTATTAATATCAGAATATAATAATACTAATATTAATGATTCTAGTCATCATCAAATAATATCACCAGAAGGAATTAAACAATTTCTTATAAATATTGCAACTTATATTAAAGTAAATGATAATTACATAGATAAAGAATACAATTATTACGATGAAACCAATAACAGTATAAATAAAAATCAATATCAAGATTATGAAAAAAGAGGAAAAGAAAATAAAGAAAATTCTCATATCAAAAATATAATAATGACAATGAATTCAAATCAAGTCCCATTTTTATATAATGGTTGGAATTATGGTTTTACTAATAATAATACAATATCTTCTATTTCGAATTTTGCTGTAAATTCTTTATCAATTAAAGATAATTTTCAATTATTAATTAGAATATATTGTATCTTATTACTTGTGTTTATTTTATTCTTTTAAAAATTTTTTATTTTAATATAATATTTATAATTATTTTTATTTTATCACTCTAAACTAATATATATTATAAAACAATAATACAATTATAATTAAAAAAAATTAAAAAAAAAAAATTATTATAAAAAATATATATAAAAATTAAAAAAAAAAAAATGTATCATATAATTATAATAATATAAATGTATCATCTTATTTATTAATAAGTATATAATTATTTAACATTTAATAAAAAATAATAGCATATATTTTTTTATGATTATTATTTTTATTCTTTTTTTTTTTTTTTTTTATTCATTTTACTTTTTTTTTCTAATTTTTTAATTTTTTTACATTTTTTTTATCTTATTTTATTATTATTATTATTATTATTATTATTATTATTATTATTATTATTATTATATTATTAATTTATATATTCATTTATTTAATAATAATAATTCATATATTTATCTTTAAATAATAGTTCATATATTTATTTTTAAATAATAGTTCATATATTTATTTTTAAATTATTGTCATTTTTTTTTATATCTATTTTTATTAATTATAATATATTATTATTTCTAATACTATTAATTATTATAAATATTACTATTTATTGTATAAATAAATATTTATTTTATTATTTTTTTTAATTATTATTATTATTATTAACGTTGTTGCTTTGTTTTTTTTTTATTTTCTAATCAATTTTTGGTTTATTTGGTATATCAAAACGCTTATAATTTGGATAAACAAATTCCTTTCTTAAGAAATTATTAATTACACCGATTACAATATTTGATAATTTTTCTGGATCTTTTATTTTAGTACGATGACCTAATAATGTCTTAACATCTAATTCTAATTGATAATCATCACTTAAAGATATTAAAATATATTTATTATTGGAGTCTATAGGAGTAATATATTCAATCATTATCTATATATTAAAAAAAATATTAATAATGAATAAATTTTTATATAAAATAATATTTATCATAAAATTTTATATATATATATTATATAAAAGATATATATATATATATATAATATTATATATATATATTTATATATTACCTTTCCTGAAAAATGTAATAATGAAATAGATAATGATACAGGCAAAGCAGCAATACAAGGTCTTGGCCAATTAATCATTAAATTTGTATCAACCCCTAATATAAGGCAATCATTATAATCTATGTGAAATTCGGTAGTCTTAATGCATTAAATATTTAAAGATTATAATATATATATAGTATATATATAGTATATATATATTTAGTATTAAATATATTCCTTTTTTTTTTATAATTAATTATTATATTATATATCATATTATTACCATTCCGTGATGGTCACCCTGACTAATTTTTGCTTTACTTATCTGTGGGTATTCATCACCAAGAGCAAAATCAGTTAAAATAATTGGTGCCTTTTTTTTTTTGAATATAAATATTAATGTAAATATATTAAAAATATAATATTTTGAATTATTAATTAAAATATGTTTTAAATAATTATATATATATATTTAAAAAATGAAATAAATGAAAAAATAATAATAATAATAATAATAATAATAATAATAATAATTGAAAAAATAATAATAAAATATATACATTTTATTATAAATTTAAAATTTTTTACATATATTTTTTTTATATTTATTAGTTTATTTTTATTGATAATACTTACAATAAAAGAATATTTTGCTTGGGTATCTGATAAAATATTATTTATTTTATTTACAACATTTTGTTTAAATGTATTATCTCTACGATAACTTTCAATAAAAATTGCTATTAAAACATTTATCCAATCACATGATTCACTTGGATGAGTATATAAATTATATTCCAATTTATTTAACACAGTATCATGAATAGAATTTAAGTTTTTCTTTGACTACAATATATATAATATCATATATAGAATAAACAGTTTTTTAGTATATTATTAAATTTTATTGTATTTCTTTTATTATTTTCTTTATCATCTATGATTTCTATGATTTCTATTATTTATATGTATAAGAAATGAAATTATAAATCATAATATTAACAATACATTAATATGTATATTATAAATTTCTACCGATTTTTTTTTAACTTTTTTTTTTTTTTTTTTTTGATAAATTTATCATTATAAAAAAAAATACTCAAGTTATAATTTTAAACTTCAAAACTAATAGTTCATATAATTCATATATTAATAGATAATTAAAGAAAGAAAAATAAAATAGAAAGTAGAAAAAAAAAAAGAACTTACTTCAGATTTTATTTCAAATCTCTTTTTTTCTTTTATAGCTTTTTTTGTTGAACTACTACCTCTTAAAATAAATATCCTTACTAAAGTAACCAATAAAGTAAAAATTAAAAGTTGTCCAAATAATAAACCTTTTAAAAATTCTTTTGAAGCATTAACTTCTTCTCGTTTGTAATTCAATTCAGATGTCATGATATAAATATATTATATTTTATGTATAATTGATTTTTTTTTAAAAAAAATAATAATAATAATTTATACTATTGTTGTTGTTTTATTTTTAAAAAATATAAATTAAAAATTTGAAATTTCCCCTTCTTTCATATATAATTAGATAAAATGGTTTTTTTTTAAAAAGATTTTATAATTAATTATCAATATAATTAATAAATAAAAATTTATAATTTTATTTTCTTTATTTACTTTTTTTTCTATTCTTTATAATAATAACAAACATATAAAAGGTTAAATATTCTTTATGTTCTATATAAAATTGTTATTTATGTTTTTTTTTTTTTTTTAATTTATTATTATTGAAATTATTTGTTACAAAAGTTTATTACTTTTTTATTTCTTTATTTTTATTATTTTCTAATTAAATTCAAAATATATAATTATATTTTATTTTTACTTTTATATTTTTTTTTCGTTATTATAGTGACATTTTATTAAATTAATAAATTTACTGTCAAAAAAAAATAAAAGCAAAGAAATAAAAACTTTTATAAAAAAAATTTTTTTTTTTCATATAATTGGATTAATATTTTAGTTTATTTTATATATATATAATTTTAATTTTAAAGATTTGATTAGCAAATAAAAATTCTTATTTAATTTATTGTAAAATAATTAATAAAATATTATTTAACAATAAAAAAATTTAAATTATTTAAAATAAAATAAAATAAAATAATAAAAATATATATGTGTATATAAAATTAAAGAAAAGAAAAAATAAATCTTCTAAATTATCTATATAAAAAATATATATATAAAAATATACATATATAATAAGTAACTTTTCTTATCATAAAATAAATATCTTTAATATTTCATAAAAGTATAATTTTATTATAAAAAAAAAAAACATTAAAAAACAATTATGGCACAAAAAGCCCCAAGAGCACCAAGAAGATTAAAAGTATTGAAATATTAAATAATTATTTAAAATAAATAATTTTGATATAGATATTTATATGTTATCATATATTAATACTATATATTATATAATTATTATTATTATCATTATTATTATTATTATTATTATTATTATTATTATTATTATTATTATTATTATAATAATAATAATATTTATATATTCTTTATACCAATAATAATATTAAATATATAAAAGAGACAAGAAGAATTAAAAAAGAGAAAAGAAGGTATATATATTAAAAGAAAAAAAGAATTTATATACTATATACAGAATATAAAAATTTGAAATATCTCTTATAAAAACTCAATTTCATTAAAGAAATTTTTTAATTTTTTGGATAATTAACTATTAATTAATTAGAACAATAATGTTATTATTTATTATTATTCCTTTTTTATTTTTTATATAATTATTAATATGGAATCAAAAATATAATTGTATATTTAATTTTAAAATAAATATTGTATAAATTATTAATTTTTATAAATGTTATTCATATTTTTGTCTTCTCTTTCTATAAATAAAATTAATTGAAGACCTTGCTAAAGCAAAGGAAGATGAAAAAAAAACAATATTCACTAAAAAAAATATAATTATATTTAGTATTTGGCTTGTACTTCAAATAATATTTTCTTTCTTTGAATTTGGAACACTCTTCCTTATTATTTCAATTGGAATTTTTATTTATATGGTAATTAATTTATATTTTTTTTCTTCGTAATATTTAATTATATTATTCATTTTATAAATAAATATATTTATTTATTAATTTATATATATATATATTTATTTATTTATTTATTTATTTATTTATTTATTTATTTATTTATTTATTTATTTATTTATTTATTTATTTATTTATTTATTTATTTATTTATTTATTTATTTATTTATTTTTTTTTTTTTTTTTTTTAATTAATTTATTTATTTATTAATATATTTTTTTTTTCTTCATTTTTATCATACACATATATTTATATAAAAGAATACAAGTACAGAAGAAAAGGATCCAAATAAAAAATCAGCTTATAGTGTATTTAATAAAAATTGTGAACGTTTAGATGGACAAATAACTACTGAAACTTTCGAAAAGCAAATTTATAGACGTTAAAAATATATATATAATCTATATATATGTACATATTGTATTCATATAATAAATAAAATAAAATAATAATGAAATAAAAAAATAGAAATAAAAATAAAATAAAATAAAAATAAAAAAAAAATATATATATATATATAATAATAATAATAATAAAATGTAATAGAATATCAATTCTTTCTTTATATAGTAATAAATAAAATCATGATGGTCATATAATAAATAACCTTTTTTTTTTTTTTTTTAACTTTTTTTTTATAAATAAATAATTATATTTATTATATATAAAATTAAGAAAAATTCCAAACAAAAAATGATTTTAATAAAGTTAAAAAAAAAATAAAAATAGAGATAAATCAAAATAAAAATATTTAAATCATTTATATTACTTCTATGCTTTGTTGTTACATTTCATAATTAGTATATATTCATACCAAAATTATAATAAGAAATATTTATATATTCCTTTCTCTCTTTTTATATTATTATTATTATTACCTCCCTACTATTAAATATATTGAGTCAAAATATTACTGTATTTTTTAAATATACAGTTTATATTTTTTTATTTTTAAATAATTTTTTTTTTTAATTTATACTTTTAATATTCTTTAATATGTTATTAATTTTTATTATTATAATATACTTTTTTTTTATTTATTTTTTTTTTTTTTATTTTTGTTTTTAATTTTGTTTTTATTTTTTTTACTTCTTATAAAAAGTTATTTTAAATAATAAGAAAAAAAAATTAATTTATATATAATAAAAAAAAAAAAATCTTGTATTATATTTGAATAAAGAATAGAAAAAAAAAAGTTATAACAAAAATAAAAGGCTTTAATTTATTTTTATTTTTAAATAAATTAAAAACGATTTTTGCTTTTGTTATTGTTTTTATTTATTTTTTATTTTTTTTTTTTTATAGAAATATATAAAATTATGTGAAATTAAAAATTAAAAAATTTTTATAAATAATATCCCATAAAAAAATACATAGATTTATTTGTTTGAATTTATATATTTTATTAAATTTGTTGATAGTTTAACCACGCTTCGCTTAAAGAATGTATCTTTCCCTTTTAATTTAAAGAGTTTTTATTATTATTATTATTATTATTATTATTATTATTTAAATATAAAAAATTGATAATTATTATTAAAAATTATTAGAAAATATTATAATTTATATTATTAATATATTATAAAATATATTATAAAACATATTATATTATATAAAACTTACTTTGCTTTACTACTTTGTTTTCCATCTTCATGTGAATTGAAAGATAACTTTTCAGTACCAATTAAGGATTTGAAGTGTTTACTGTTATAATTTTTATATTATATATATTATATTTTCAAAAACAATCAATATTTAATAATAAATATAAATAATTACAATAATAATAAAATAAAATAAAATAATAATAAATTATATAATATAAAATTAGTAAATTAAATTTAAAGTAATGTATGATTTATATATAATAATTATATAAAATTAATTTATTTAAAATAAAAAGGTATTTACCCAACAGCCATGGTTTCATCTTCATTCTTCCAATTCTTAGTCCAAAGAGCTAATCTATCACCTCTAGTTCTAACAGAAGCAACAGCACCATTAACTTGGTCTGGGAATTCAAAAGCTTCACCAATACAAGCTAATACCTTTTATTTCGTATATTTTATTTATTTATTCATTTATATATATATATATATATATTTTTTTTTTGTTTGTTTTTTGTTTTTTGTTTTTAATATAATATAATAATATAGTATCATAATATAACATCATAATAAATATATTATATTGATTAATAAATATTCATAAAAGAATGTATATTAATATTATACTAATTAAACGTAATATTTACAAGATTCATCCAATATTCATCAATCTTAGAACCCATTCTACCTAAAGTTACAGCCCATCTACCACCTTCTTCATTTTGTTTGTCCTCTTTTAATGTTAAATATTAATAAAAATATTAATTATTAATATTAATAATTATTCGTTCTTATTTTTGATATTTAATAGCATATATTAAATAATCTTTTTTTTTTTCTTTTTAATAATATCATACCCCATTCTGGTTTAATATTATGTCTGAATAAGAAATAACTAGATGATGGAGCAATTCTAGATACTGGTGGTATTGAATTAAATACACTATATAATTGATATTTTTTTAGTATTATTATTATTTTATAAAATAATAATATTAATAATGTATAATATATATAAAAATATAATGAATATTAATAATATATAATGATTTTATATAAAATATAATATTTATATATATTATTGTTATTATTATTTAAAAAAAAAAAATCGATTTTTATAATCTAAATTTATTTATCCTATAATACATTTATTATCCTATAATACATTTATTTTATTTATTATTAATGATCATAATTATAATATTTTTTATGAATTAATTTTATTATTATTGTCATTTTATTATAATTTTTGTTTGTATTCATTTTAATATTTTGATTATATTTTGATTTGTATTTGAATTTGAATTTCTTTTTTCGTTATTTCCTTAATTTGTTATTATAATAAATTCTTTATAATTTTTTTTATATTTTTGATTTTTTTTTTTTCATTTTCATTTTCTATTTGTATTTTATTTTCTTTATTGGTTTTTTTTTTTTTTTGCTTGTTTAAATTGTTTTCTCTATTGAAGTATTTTTATTATGATTATTATCACATCTAAATATACTTATATATATGTATATATCGAAAAAAAAAAAACAATAAATAAATAAAATAATAGATATTAAAATAAAAAATTACCCCCAGAAATCTTCTATAGTATCAAAAGAAGCAATAGTTTTAATATTTTGTTGCCAAGTTTGAGCAGTACTCTTTTTTTGTTGTGGTATATCGTAATAAATAGTCCATTTAGAACTTAATTTATGTTTAACATTAAAGTTTTCTGGATCAACAAGAATAGAAGTTAATTCCTTATTTTGGTTTTCTTCGTTTTGCTTTTCAACTTCAGTCATTTTTATTTATTTTCTTATTTATTTATTTATTATTTATTTGTTTGTTTTTTTATTTGATTTTATTTTATTATTATTTTCTTTATTTGTTTATTTGTTTATATATTATATATAAAAATTATGAAATTATATTATAAATATTAATAATTTTTATGTAATTAAATAATTTATATAACAGATTCGGATTTTTTGATTGTTAAATTTATTTTGATAAGAAATAAAAAAAACAATATTAATAATAATTAGAATTATATGTAATTAATTTATATTATTATTTTTATTCTATTTCTATTTTTATTATTATTATTTTCTTTTTTTTTTTCCTTAATTAGTAAATGATTATTATTTTAAATTCGAAGAATAAAAAAAAAGAAAAATATTATTTTTAAAATGATTTCAATTTGTTTTATATAATTATTAGATAAAATATTTATTATTTACTGTAAAAAAAAAAAAAAAAAAAAAAGTAAAAAAGTAAAAATATTATATAAATTTGATTTTTAGGAATAAGTAAATTTTTAATAATGTGCTTTTTTTTTTTTTTTTTTTTTTTTTTTTCTGTAAATGAACGAATAAGGGATATTGAAATATTTATATTTAAATAAATAAATATAATATATATAAATAAATAAATAATTATAAAAAAGTTTATTAAAATAAATGAATTATAATTAATAATTAAATAAATTATTATTAAATAATTATTTAACTATTACAATAATCAAATAATTATATACTATTTTTAATACCTTTTTTATTAAACCATTTGAAATTAATATATTAATATATTATAATATATTATAATATATTAATCAACAAATATTAATTAAAAAACTCGATATATATTAAATATATTTAATTTATTTTATATTAATATATCAATATATCATTATTTACTATTAATATTAATCATACATATATATAAATACATATTATACAATATTTTAAATATATATATTATATTGATAAATTATTATGATTGGCTAAAATTTATAGTTCGATTGGATATCATTAATCATTTATTAGTTTAGATATTGTTAATGTGACATTCACGTGTTTTTACATAATTATATAATATTTTTAATTAAAAACTTATTATTTTATTATATAAAACATTTAATTATAAATTCCATTAGTAAAAAATGTACTTCGATTATTTTATTATTTAAAGGAAAATAATAATAAATTTTTATATTATCCATACCACAGTCCTCTTACCTAAATGAATAAACTCTTGTATCATTAAAATGAGTGTTATTTTTTATAATGACCGATCATGAATATATAGTAATGGAATAATTAATTTATAATCTAATCTTTTATTTTAAATACATATGAAGTTTATTTATAGTTAATTTGTAATACCTTTTCTTAATTCTTTTTTTTTTTTTTTTAGGCAAATCGAAATAATTAATACAGTTAAGTATCTAGTTTCTAAAGAAAATATCAAAATCTATATATTATATATAAAGGAATTGACTTGATATATATCATCGATGAAAAAAATTTTTTACTGAACTTGACTCTTGACATTATGAAAGAACTTAAATGAAGTGTAGTATAAACAACTTAAATAATCATATAATATTACTATGATTATGTTACTACAACTTTCTTTTTTTCTTTTTTTTTTTTTTTTTTACTTATTTATATGATAATGTGGAAATGGGCATTACATTTCACTTTGTAGTGTTTAAGGATGATCTAGTTTTTTTAAAAAAAAAATGTACAATAATTTTATACTTTTTAAAAATAAAATAAATATATAAATAAAAAGTAGATAATCTTCATACATAGATACATAAAAATAATAATAATTATTATTACTGAATATTTTAGTTTTTAAAAATATTATTATTTGTTATATTTTAAAAAATTTACACTTTCATTTTCTAATACATTTTTTATTACTACTATTAAAGAAATTTATATATAATTTTAATTAAAACCCATATTTCTAATATATGTATAAGATATATATATATAATATTTTACTTTTTGTTACTTTAATTTAAATTTATTTATTTTAATAATAGTTTATATGTTTTTTTTTTATTTTTATTTTATTTATATTTAATATATGTGCTTATATATAAAATTTTAAAGTATTAGATTTATTATATTATTATTTTTATTAATATTCGTTTAAACTAATATTAATAAAAATAATAAATATAAATAATTAAATAATACTTTTTAATATAGATAGCCATTATGATAAAGAAAGTAAAAATAAATAAATAATAATTATATTCATGTGTAATAGATCAAATATTTTATTACATTATGGTATATTCTTAAAATAATGATGAAAGAAAAAAAAATTGAAAATTTTAAAAATTAAGTAAAAAAAAAAAAAAGATAAATGATGAAAGGTCTATTATAATTATATTTTTTAAATACGATTGACTATAATTAATTAATTATATTATATTATGTTTAATATATATAAAATTTAAATTTATTTACAAAAATTGATATGAATGAAATTGAATGATATGATAAAAAATTGAATGAAATAAAAAAAGTTTTTTTTTTTTTCTTCATTTATGATTATTGAAATATAATAATGCTTCATATATATTTAATTTTTATATAGGATGTCGAATTGATAATTTCATATTTTATTTTTATTTTAATTTTAATTTCTTTTACTCTATCTATTTTTTTATTTTATTTTATTGGTCTTCCTCTTCTATATATTCTATCTATTTTTTTATTTATTTATTTATTTATTTTTTCGTTCTTCCTCGTCTTTTATTATACTTCATATGAAAAAAATTTTTTTATTTCTATAATATCGATTCATTTAAAACATAATCATCAATTTCTTTAAAATATTTAATTTGTTGATCCTTTGCTTGCTTTAATTCTTTTAAATCTTGAGAATCCTAGTTTGTTTGTTTGTTTTTTTGATATTATATTATATATATTTATATAAATATATAAAAAAAATTTAGAATTAAATAAATATAAATAATTTATATAATTTTATATAATGAACAAATAAAATAATAATAATAATAATTTTCTTACCAATTCTTCCATATCTTCAACTTTTAACTTTTTTCTATTTCTATTTTTCTTTCTGGATTCAATAAGATCTTGATGTTCTTTCATCAAAATTTCATTTGCATTATCAAGTGAATGAGATTCTTTTCTTGAAGTATAAAAATGAACAGTAGGAATAGGAGTAGGGGTATGTGTTCCATTTTTTATTTGTTGTTGTTTAGTTTTATAAATTTTTTCAGCTTTTGAAAATCCAAATGGATCATCTGAAGAAGAATTAGAAGAAAGAGAATCTTGTCGTTGAAGATTAAATTGATTTGAGATTATTGAATGATTATAATTTAATTCTTTTATAGCTTTTGATGATGATAATGATGATGAAAGATTAGGTTTAGGAAAAGATTTAAATTTTGATTCAACTTCAGAATCAGGTTTATAATTAGATTTAGATTTAGATGATGAAGCTATAATATTTACTTTCTTAGGATTAATAGTATTATTTTTATTTTCATGATTATTGTTATTGTTATTCTTATTATTATTTTTTTTATTTAATTTTTCTGGTGAAATAGGTGTATATCTTAAAATATTATTATTATCATCATCAGAAACTAAATTGAAATTATCATTACCTGATAAAAGCTTTTTAATCTTCTCATCCAATTCATCCATACTGTAGAGCGATGATTTATCATCTGCATTAAATAGGTCACTTTCATCAATAAGTTCACACGGTTGAATATGGTCTTCATGAAAATCAGAATCTGTAGGTCGAATATCGCTATTAGATATAGGAGAGATATTAATAAAATTTGATATAGAATTACTGTCTTGGAATGAGGTATTTTGAGATAAATTACTGACCTCTTTTTCTGGAGACTTAATGCTAGTACTTAGTGGAACATGAAAATTCATTTCTTCATTAAGAATTCTGGTATAGTTAATGGGAGACTCTTCAAGGAAAAGTAGGGTCTTATTAAAATTATTGGGAGTGGAAGACTTAAGATGTCCCTTACTATTAAGAGATTCTAATATACTACTAAATTGTACCTTGCCACCGCCCATATGAATATCATTAAGAATCTCTAATGATTTATCACTTAAATCACTAAATTTTCTTTCTAATGTATTTTTATTATTATTAATTTTGTCTATATTATTTATTTCAGTGGAAGTAGAAGTAGAAGTTGAATCAGAATCAAGAGAATCTAATCGAATAAATGGTACAATAATATCATTTGTTTGTTTTTGTTTTTCTTTAATAGATGATAAGTGGTTGTCATCGTGATTATTTATTGATTTCTTTATATTATGAATCGAATCGTTATTTGAAGAAAAACTATCAACTAAAAAGACTGAATTATCATTCTCTTTAACTTTTTTATTAAATGATATTTTTTTCTTTTCCTTAGTAATATTATTATTATCTTTTTTCTTTGTGATGGATGGTTTTACTAATGGTATTTTCTGATCATTTTTTAAAATCTCAGAAATTTGTTTTTCATTTTTCACATCTTTGTTAACTTGTTTTGCAATTTTAGATTTATTACTATTTATTTGTTTATCCCCTGATTTTAATATTAAACCGTTTTTCTTTTCTTCCTTTTTTTCTATTTTTGCTTTTTTACTTCTAGGTTCATCGGTAAGAGGTATGGTTAAAGATTTATCAACAACGGCATCTTTTTTAATTGTATTATTTTCAATTAATACTATTACTTTATTTTTAATTTTGCTATTCTCTTTTTCTTTTAATATATTATTATTATTATCTTTAATATTATTATTATTGTTATTATGGTCTTTTAATACTTTTTTTCTTGATGAATTATTAGTAGGAACATTAACAATATTATTTAATAATTTTTCTTTTAAACCTTTTCTTTCCTTAATAATGATATTTTCATTTTTTGGTTTTAATTTTAAGTCATTATTTATTATTTTATTTCTACTTCTTAATGAATATCTTATATTACTTGGAACAATATTTTCTTTATCTACTTGTTTTTTAGATTTAGTAGAGCGTTTTCTTTTTAATGAATTGATATTTTCATTATTTATATTTTCATTATTTATTAATCTTTGTTTACTTCGTGTTAACATTTTTTTTTTATTTTCTAATTTTATAAATCTCTATTAAAAAAATAAAAATAAAAAAGTGATATAAATATAAAAAAGAAAATATTTTATTGTTTCTTTTTAAAATATTACTATAATAATATTTTTTAACTTTAAAGACTTTCTTGAAAAAAATGATGAAAAAAACTTTTTTTTTCTAGATTAAAGTGTTATACCATATAATTTTTTATCTATATTTAATTATATGTATAATATTTATTTTATTACAACTAAATAACTTATGAAAATAATTATTTTTTTTTTATCTTCCTGATATTGATGAATATTTAAATAAAAAAAAAAGTAAATGATGTATGATAAAGACAATAAAAAAAATAAAATATAAAAAAAATTTTTTTTAAATAAATACTTTACTTTTTCAAAATAAATTATTTAATATAAAAAATTCATTTTTTTATTAAAAAATTTTTTAACACAAAAACTAATATATATAATTAAATTATTATTAATTAAGTTTATTTATATTTAAAATTATTATATATATTAAATTTAATAAAATATATACAAATATAATATATTTATTGAATAGTACAGTAAATAAACTAATTAAAATTTATATTATTTATATTATTTAATAAAAAAGATTTTTATAAAATAATAATTATTATAATTAATATTTAATAATTAATGTTAAGATTATTAGAATATATGATGATGATGATTTTTTAAAACAAAAAATAATAATAAAAATGATACTATATGATATGATAGCTTTTTTTTTTTTTTTTTTTTTTTTTTTAATTTTTCTGAATGAATAATTAACAACTTTCTTAAAAAATCATACTAATTTAAATATTTAGAGTTTAATTAAAATATAAGAAAATAAAAGAAAAGTAAAAAAAATAACAAAAAAAGTTTAAAAAAAAAAATAAGAGAAAAAAAAATTACTAAATAATATATTAAAAAGCAATTTTTCTTATTTATTATTTTTATATAATAACTTTTTATATCAGATATTATCCAAACAATATAATAAAAATAGTTATTATTTTTTTTAAATATTGAATGATTTATTAATTAATTAAAAAAAAAATTCGATAATTTAATTTGTATAAGATATGCAATATAAAAAAAATGACAAGCTATGAAAAAGGATATAGTCAAAGCACCCAAAATCTTGTCAAATGTAAAATAAACCAATATATCAATTATACATATATATGAGAAATATGTTAATAACTTTTTTTCTTTTAAAAAATATATATATTTATTAATTATATAATTTTATTTATATATTGTAATATTGTATTTTTTTTAAATATTAAGCAATGATGAAAAGTTCGAGATTGACTTATTCACAACAACAAATATTAGATAATCTTTTACAAGGTTAATATATATTTTAAGAATTTAAATATAAATATTAAAATAAGAAGAAACAAAATAGAAAAAATAAAAAAAAAGCCAAAATAATTATTATATATATATATTATTAATATTAATTATATATATTTATACTATATATTTATTTATAAAAACAAAATCAAATAAAATAAAAGAGGGTGTTGCTTTTCCACCTACCAATTATTTTAAACAAAGTCCACAAAAAAAACAAATTCATCCTATTAATATATATAATGGAAGATGTATTTATCAAAATTCTAAGCCAAAAATTCGTACTAAACAAATGATTCTTCGAAGAGATCCAACTGCATACCAAAGAGAACAGTTTATTTCAAATATGAAATATAATAGTATATAATCTTTTATTTTAATTTTATTCATAATATTAGCTCATACTTTTTATTATTTTTTCAAATTATAATATATATATTAAGTATTTAATATATTAATTTTTATCTTTATTCACACATACACATATATATTTACATATATATTTAATGTATTTAATAGAGGATACTGAAAAAGAAAAAATGAAACTTCAAGCTTATATGGCATCAAATGGGTTAACTTCTAATCCGGAAGAATATTTAAAGACTTTCCCAGAAATTGGAAGTCAAAGACGTAAAATAATGGAAAAAGGACATGATAATGATTTTGAACAATATGAAGAAATTGATGAAGTTAATATGTGTATGTTGTATAATCATTTTAATCAAATTTATATATATATATATTATTTTATTATAAATAAGATTATATTTTTTTAATTTTTTATATTTTTTTAATTTCATTTTATTTAAATAATATTGTATTTTTTAATAAGTATTAATTTTTTTCTTTTTGTATCATTTATTGAAAATATATATTTTTAATATATATAATTAAAAAGTAATTAATGAAATTAAAGAAAGACAAGAATTTTTAAATGATATGACTCAATTAGGTCAAGGAAAGAAATATAAAAATAAAATTCAATTTGAAATTAATGAGGTAATTATAATTATAACAAAACAAAAATAATAGGATATATATATATATATATTATAATAGTTATTATCATTAATAATATTATTGTTTTAATAATTATTATTACTTTTTATTTCTTTACTTTAAAATTAATTTTTACAGAGAATTGCAACTTTAGAGAAATTAAAAAAGGAATCTTTGAAAAAGAAATAAAAGCATTTAGATATTTCATAATCTAATAATCCATAAAAATAGTTATATTTATTAATTTTAATTTTTTTTTTTTTTTAAACAAGATATAAATATAAAAAAAAAAAGAATTATTATTTTATCATTATCTTTATTAACCTTTAAAAATATGAATACTAATGAAATGAAATAAAAACATACACATATTCAGACACATACATAAACATATTTATATATTCTTTTCTGTTTTTCATAATATCATTAAAATATAAAAAAAAAGATTAAAACTTTTCATATACATATTATTAAATATAAAAATATAAATAATTATCTATTATTATAAATAACAATATTTATATAAAAAAAAAAAGATTAATAGAATAATTTACAATAGTGCTTTATATTATAATATATATACATTCTTTTAAATAAATATATAAAATATAATAAAAAAAAATATTATAAGAATATCACTATTATATTATTATATTATAAGTATAAATATAATTTATTTTTATATTATATATTTTATTTTATATTATATATTTTATTTTATATTATATATTTTATTTATTTTATTTTTTTTTTATTTTATTTTATTTTATTTTATTTTATTTTATTTTATTTTATTTTATTTTATTTTATTTTATTTATTTTTTATTTTATTATATTTTACTTTATTTATTTTTTATCTTATTTTTCCTCAATTATTATCAAAAAATAAAAATAAAATTTAATTTAAAAGGAAAGTAAAGAAGAATAAGAAGAAAAAAAAGAGAAAACGTTTAATTATTAATTTAAGAATACATAATTATAATAATAATACTAAAAATTTAATATTATAAAATATTATGAATAAAAAAAAAAAATAAAACTAAATAAGAAAAATAATAATAATAAATAATAAAGTAATATTCTTCTTTTTAATTCTTATTATTATTTTATCTTTCTTATTATAATTTTATTTGAGTAATTATATATACTCTCCTTTTATTATTGTTATTGTTATTATTTATAATATTTTTATGAATAAGAAACATTACGGTTGTTATAATAGTATGAAGCAAAATTTTGATTTTGATGTGGATAGTAACCATTATTTCTAGAACCTTTATAACCATTACCATTATTATGACGATTATTATATTGACCATTTTGGTAACCTCTTCTACCACGACCTCCTTTATAATAATTTCTTTTCTTTTGATATTGATTATTTTGATTACCTTGGTATCCTGAATTATGATGTGATGATTCAGAAGGTTTTTTTTCTTCTGATAATGTAGCTATGGTTTCTTCAGTTGGTAATTCTGTAGTAGCATTAGTTTCTTCATTTACTTCAATATTTTCTGTATCAAGAAGTTCTTTTTCAATGGTGCTGACATTTAATTCTTGTTCTTGTTCTTGTTCTTGTTCTTCACTAATATTATTTTCTTTTAATTCATTTAATTCTACTTCTTCCTTAAATTCTTCTTGTTTTTCTTCATCTTTTATATATATATATAAATGAGATATTAATAATTTTTAAAAAAAAAAATTAATTATTAAATTTATTTAAATATATTTAAATTTATTTTAAATTATTTTATATTTTAATTTAAATTAATATAATTAATTAATAATAAATAAAATAATCATTCAAAAAAAAAAATAAATAAATAAAAATAAAAATAAAAATAAAAATTTACCGGGACATTCATTTGGTTGCATAAAATTGATTTTTGACATAGAAATGGAGACTTCATTCATATTTTCTTGTGACATTTCTTCATTGTTACTTGTTGTAAAAATAAGTTGTTGATGTGGTTGTGGTTGTTGTTCACTAAAATCTACTGCAATATTATCTTGACTAAAGAAAGATAAAGATTGACAATTTTCTTTTTTATTAACTTGTGGTGGATTTATTATTAAGTTAATTAAATTATTAACATCTTTATAGGTTACTTCTTCAAAACATTTATCCATCGAAGCTTCATATAATTTTTCAAGTACTATTTCACCTTCTGATTTTTGATTTCTTTATTATCATAATTATTATAAAATTATTATTTTATATATATATATTAATTTTAATTAATAATTTTAATTAAAAAATAATCATAAATAATGTATTAAGTTTAAATATTTAATTAATTACTTAATAACTTACTCAATCATTTCAACATTTCCTAATAATATATTACGAACATAATTTAAAGCGTTTATTTCAGCATTTGAGAAAGCGAATTTTCTTGTATTAATCAAAACATTTAAAGCATAAGAAGCTTTAAATAAGTATTGTAACTGAGCAGAATGTAATTTCTTTTTTTTTTTTTTTATTATTATTATTTCATTTTAATTATATTAAAGTTATTATAAAAAAAAATTTTTTTTATATGTTAAATATAATGAAAAAAATTTCTATAGATATTTTATACATTAAAAATAAAATTATATACTGTATAAAAATACCTTTTCATTCTCAACTTGTTCCTTAACTTCATTAGCTAATCTTTCTTCTTGTGACTTTTTGAGATTTTCATTTATTTTTTGTTCCTTAAAATGTAAAATAAAATAAAATAAAATAAAATAAAATAAAATAAAATAAAATAAAAAAAAAAAAAATTAATATTATATAACTCTCTTTTTTATTTTTATTTTCATTTTTATTTAACAATATTATAATGTATTTCAAATTCTTTATATTTCAAAATTATTCTTTTACTTATTTTAATTTTTTTTTAAAATAATTTTTAGATAATATATTTACTTGTTCGTCAAAAAGAGTATATTGTTTATGAAGATCTTCAAATTCTTTTATTAAAGCAGAAACTTCAGACTTCTTTTTAATGGTAGTAATTTGATCAGCATTAAGTTCTGCTTTATCACAATTTTCATATTTTTCAATTTTATTCTTTTATTAAATATAATAAAAAAGAAAAAAATAATATTAATGATATAAGTATAAATATATATAATAATAAATGTATTATTATTTTTACTATTATTATTATTATAAAATAAAATATTAATTTATAGTCATAATAATTTGTTAATATAAAATGAAAATTAAACTTTTTATATAGTTAATACATACCATACGTTTTCGAAGAGTTCTAAGTTTTTTATTAACAATATTGAGATATTTGTTAATTTTTTCTTCTGAATTAGTATCACTTTGAGCACATGATTCAACTTCAAATTCTTCACTAGCAATTTTTGCTAACCTTTTCTTTTCTTTTTTGGATAATTTATTTTCACTTGCACGAATAGATTCAGTTAATCTTAAAGAAAGCATTTTATTTTATTATTTATTGTTTAATTTTATTCAATTTATTCAATTTCAAATATTTGGTCTTAAAAAGTTATTCTAATAATATTATTATTTTTTTAATTTAAAAAAGAAAGCTTAAAAAAAAAGTCTATATCTTTATATTTCATTATTGGAATAATAATAATATTTATTTATTTATTATTAATAATAAATATTTACGTAATTATTATATTATATTATATTATATTATACTATATTATATTATATTATATTTTATTTTATTTTATTATATAATTAGTTATGACCAAAATTTATATATAATATATCTTACCAAGAAGAAAAAAAAAATATTATAAAAAGTTTGTCCAATATATACGCTTAATATTTAATAATTATGAATTTTATATATACAATTGTATTTTCTATATTAAATACTATTTAAAAATAAAATCGAAAAGTCAAAAAATTTACAAAAGAAATTAAGATTAAAAAAAAGAATTAATTTTTAAGAAAAAAAAAAAAGTAATAAAATAAATGAAAACAAAAGAATAATAATTAAGAACTAATTCTAAATTATATAATAAAAAAATTTTTTTTCTTTTAAATATTAAATTAAATGGACTTAACTATTATTTAATAATTTATACTTAATGATATTAATACAATATTAATTTTAAAAAAATATTTCAATTACTTTGTTAAGTAGAAATAAAAAAAAAACTTTTTATTTTTAAAAAAACAAAAAAATATATATATAAAAGGATAAAACAAAGAAGTACTATAATTATAATAGAAAAGATACTAAAATATAAAAAAAAAATAATTATAAAATAATTTGAAATTATTTAAAATTCTTATTAAAAAAAATAAAATTTAATTAAAAAAAATTAATTATTATTTATATTTATATATTATTATATATTATTATATATTATAAATATAAAAGAAATAATTAATTAAATTAATATTATTTTTTTTTTTTTAAATTTAAAAATCAATACATATTAAATAATTAAATATGAATAAATAAATGAATAAATAAATAAATATTTAGATAAATAAACTATTTAAATAAATGAAAGTTTAAATAAATAAATGAAAAGATTAATAAATAATAAAAAAAAAAAAGATGATAAAATTTAACTTTTATTTAATATATATTAAAATTATTTCTTTGTATTTAATTTTCTTTAAATAATCATTTTAATATTTAATATTTCATTAAATTATTTATTTAAATATTTATTTATTCATTTATTTAATATTAGTTATTTATTTAGTTAATTAATTAATTATTTAATATTTAAATATTTAATATAAAAAAATAACAAAAAAAAAAAAAATAGTGTAACATTTATTTTAATACAAATAAAGAAAATTTTAATTAATCTATATTTATATTAATAAATAAAAAAATTTAAATAAATATATAAATATATAAATAAATAAATAAATAAAAATATATAAATAAATAATTAATATATAAGTGAATAAACATATATTTAAATAAATAAATTAATAATAAAAAGATTTATTTAAATTTTTTTGTTAAGTAAAAACATTGAAAAAAAAAAAAACATCAACAGGAATAGATTATATAGGGAAAAGTTATTTTTAAAAAATAAACAAAATAATCTTTACTTTACTTTATTGAATAATATTGACAATATTATTTTTTATTTTTTATTTTCTTTTTAATTCTTTCATTTAAATAATGAATAACAATAAGTTATAATTCCTAATTTATAATAACATACAAATACAAAATTAATAATGAATGAATACAGACATTTAATAAAAATAATAAAAATATAAATACATAAACACTTAACAGCAAATAATAATAATAATAATAATAATAATAATAATAATAGTAATAATAATAAACATTGAAGTATAATAAATAAATAAATACATAATAGGAATAAAAAAATATATAATAATTTAATAAATAAATAAATAAATAAATAAATAAAATAAAAATTTAAATAAATAAATATATCCTTTTTAACTATTAATTAAAATACAACAAAACAAAATATATTAATAGTAATGATTAGATTTATTTATAATAATTATTTAATTTATTAATTATATTATTTATTAATATAATAAAACATCATAATATTTATAATATTTATAATATTTATAATATTTAATCATAATTAAATAGAAAACTTTTAATTAATAAACAGAAAACTTTATTATGTTTTTTATCCATAGTACTAATATTCTAATAAATATCCACTTTTATTATACTTTTTACTGGTGTTTATTTCTAATTTTTTATTTTATTAAATTTTTATTTAAAATAAATATGATTTTAATAGGTATAATTATATTTTACGGTTAAATATATAAAACATATATAAATGTACATGATATAAGTATAAAAAATATATCAAAATATTTTACAATATTATTTTATATTATTTTATATTATTATTATAGTTGTTATTATAGCTGCTGTTATTATAATTATTATAATTGAAAAATGTTTCATAAATTTTGAAAAAAATATTATATGCAATTAATTTATATATAAGTATTAAATATGTTAATAAATAAAAATGATAATATATATTGACAATAATTCTTTTAAATAAATAAACTTTAAAGAATTATCAATCAATGATTATAAATTAAATTGATATATTTATGATATTAAAAATTAGATAGTATGATAATTTTATATTCTTCAGTTTGCATTATTATAATGATGAAAAAAAATTATTTCTATCAATTAATCTTTTTATTATTTATCATTCTTATTCTTATTATTTTTATGAATAAAAAAAAATAATAGAATATATAATAGATTAAATATTAAAATTAATTTTTTTTTTTTCTTTTAAAATTTTATTGAAGTTTTTCTTTAAGTGCTTCCAATTCTTCTTTATTTTTTTCCATCCTTTCTTTTATTTCTTTGATATTATCATTATGTTCTTTTAATTCAGTATCAATGGTACCTATTTTCTTTTTATTTAATTCAATTTCTCTTTTATGATTTTCAATATCCCTTTCATTTTGTTCAATTTTTCTTTTGATTTCTTCTATACTCATATTTTCAAAATTACTCATGGTTTATTACACTTAATATTTTATATACGACTCAAAAATTTATTTTCTTCACTTTAATAAATAATATATTGCTTGTTTGTTTTTAATTAATATACAAAGGAAAAAATATGAAATACTTTCTGATTATTTATTAGATTTAATATTAATTTGTTCTATTCTTAAATGGCTTAACCTCTTATTTTTAAAATATTATTAATAATTTCAGTGAAATATTAATAAATAATAATAGTAATATATAGTTTATATTTTTTTTTATTATTTTTTTTCTATTTGTTTGTCTATATTTTCTTTATATTTTCTATTTTATTCTTTACTGTAGAAAAAAAAATATTTTTACAGAAATATGACCATTAAAAATAATACATCCTTATTTATTTATTTATTTATTTATTTATTTATTTATTTATTTATTTATTTATTTATTTATTTATTTATTTATTTATTTATTTATTTATTTATTTATTTATTTATTTATTTATCATATTTATTTTAACTTTTTTTTTTATTTTTTATTTTTTATGATAAATTTTTTGTAATGATTGGTATTGGATAAAAAAACGTATTAAAAGAATATTTGGAAATGTATTTAAATATATTTAATGTATACATTATATATAATGAGACTCTAAAAAATTCTTTTTTGTTTATAAAAAAAAACGTGTAAAACATGCAGACAAAATACATTTAATTTTGGTATTTAATATTATATAAATAAAAATACAAATATTATGAAGTGTTTAAACTTAATAATAATAGTTGTATTTTTATATATAAAAAAAGAAATTACATTCTGCTCAGTTACAATACTTAAATAATAATAATTAAATAATAATACTTTTATTTTTAGTATTTAATATTATATTACAATTAAAATATTATTAAGTTTAAAACTAACAATATTTATAAAATTTCATTAAAAAAAAAAGAAGCATATGAATAACCATATGAATAACCATATGTATAAAATATATCTAAATATTATTTAATTTACTTTATTATAGTATCATAATTAATACTTTATTATTACCCTTTTTTAATAGAAATAATAGTAAAAAAAAAATTTTTTTTATGAATATTACCATATACTAGAATTTTTAATTTCTGTTTATTATTACTAATACTAAATATTATTACTATTGTTTATTATTACTAATACTATTATTATTATTATTATTATTATTATTATTATTATTATTAGTATTATTATTATTAGTATTATTATTATTATTAGTAGTAGTAGTATTATTATTATTATTATTATTATTAGTATTATTATTATTAGTATTATTATTAGTAGTAGTAGTATTATTATTATTATTATTATTATTATTATTAGTATTATTATTATTAGTATTATTATTATTATTATTAGTAGTAGTATTATTATTATTATTATTATTATTATTATTATTATTATTAGTATTAGTATTATTATTATTATTAAAATTATTAACTATTATTATTAGAATTAGAATTTACTAATTACCAAAAAGGTAAAAAAATAATTAATAACAATTTTATAGTATTTTTTTTAAAGATTCAATAGGATTAATTATAATTAAATATATATTAGTAATAAATGTTACAATTAAAAAATTATCATTATTAAAAAAAATTGATTTTTTTTCTGTTTATTAATAATAATTTTTGATTATTATTAATGTCCATTTATTTATTTATTTATTTATTTATTTATTTATTTATTTATATATTTATTTATTTATTTACTAAATTATCTTTTTTATTATTATTATTAATGGATGATTTATAAATATTTAAATATTATATAAATATATGAATATTATATAAATAGATAAATATCATATGATAAGTAAATAAATAAATAAATATATTATGGATGATTTTATAAAAGAATTAACAAATAATACAAAATACTAAATAATATAATATACAATATGTAATATAATATAATACAATATAGTATAATTAATATAATTTATAAATGTTTTATATATAATCTTTTTTTTTTTTTATATGAAATCTTATTTTTTATATATACGTTTATTTTTTGTTTTATAATAAATTAAAATATATTATAATATATTATGTTATATAAAAAAAATATACTAAAATATAAAAAAATGAAATATTAAAAAAAAAAAAAAGAAAAAAAAAAAAAAAACAATTTAAAATAAAAAAATTTTTTTTTTAAAAAAAAAAAGAAAATAGTTTTTTTTTTAATATTTGAAATCTACTTTTCTTTTTTTTTTTAATTTAAATATATTCATTTTTTAATTTATTTTTCTTTTATTCTTTTTTTTGAAAATAATAATAATTTAATTCATTTTATAAAAAAAAGCGTATTATCTTTTGAAATATTTATAGAGTTTTTTTTTTAATTTAAACAACATTAAATTATATTTATTACCCTTATAGATTTATTATTTTTTAAATAAAAAAAAAAAAAGAATTTCATATTTTATTATACATATTTTATATACATATTAAATTAATTATTACAATTTAAAAAGAAAGAAAAAAAAAAATTAAAAAGGAACAAAAAATTACCAAATAATTTAAATTAAAACAAATCTTTTTTTCATAAATATTACAAAGAAATAATAAAGTAAAATAAAAAATGTCATTAAAAATAAAAAAGAAGTTCAATGCTTTCAATGAAACTTTAGCTACTAAAGCTAAAAAAATTATAGAAGAAGAAATGCCACAAAAGGTTAATAATCTAGGTTTTATATATATATATATATATATATAATTATAATTATATTTATTATTATAATATATTTTTAAAGAGAAAAGGGAAATAAATTTATGAGAAATGACATTAAAGGAATATTAAAATTGAAATATTAAAAACGATTTAAAATAAATATTTATATAGGAATAAGAAAAAAAAATAATAATAATTAAAAATTCTGGATTGATTAAAATATGTGGAAATATATATACATACAAAGGATTATTATTTTTAAATAATTTTATCATAAAATCAAAAAAATTATATAAAACAATTATAAAGATTCAACAAGTTATTACAATCATTCTTAAAAAATGAATGAATAAAATAAAACATTTTAATTTAAGGAAAAAAAAAATAAAATTAAAAAATCATATAGAATAAGGAATCATTATAAAAAGGATTTATACAGGATTATATATGATTATATATATAAGAAGCAGAAAAGAATGATTATTAATATTTAAAGAAATCTTTTTTTTTTTTATTTTAATTTATTTTATTTAAATATTTTTATACATCTTTTTTTTATATATATTTTTATACTAATATATATATTTTTATATATTTATATATATATACATTATTCAATATATTAATACTATACATAAAATTTATTAATAATATAAATTTATAATTAATAAATTTATATAATTATAAAATTAAAAAAAAAAAATGTACATGTATCAATTTTTATTATGTATTATAAATATTATTTTCCTTTTTTTTTAAAAAAAAAAAAAAAAAAAAAAAAATAGATATTTACATTAAATGATTTCTTAAAAACAGGAGATTTATTTAATGTACAAGATTTATCTATTTTCCATCAACCTATTGTACCAAAACCAGATTCAACCTTTAATCCAAATAAAAAAAGAAAACTTGATGAAGAAACTGAATCAAAAACAGAATCTAAACCTGTAGTTTATACTGATCATACTGAATCTTGTCATCCACATTTATTTAAATGTATTGATTTTTTGAAAAACGAAATTGAAGAAGTTGTCAGTTTATGTAATACCGTAAAAATTTATATACAGGTAATTTATTATATATGTTTAATGATTTATCGATTTATTTTATGTCATTGGATATCTTTTTTTTTTTTTTTTTTTAATTTTATGAATTACATATTACTTTTTTTTTTTTTTAAAAAAAAAAAGTTTTTTATGTAATAATTAAGAAATATAGAAAAAAACTATTAAAATTAATCGTCATAAATTAATTATTTTTTTTTTATATATACATATATATTATTTTATTATATTAACTTTACAGTTAAATATTCCAAAAATTGAAGATGGTAATAATTTTGGTGTTTCTATTCAAGAAGAAGTTGTAAAAGAATTATCTTCAGGTATATAATATTTAAATAAAAGTTATATATATTATATATTAAAAAATTTTAATAAAATATAATAAAAAAAAATTAATTATACAATAATTTCAATAATATATATATTAAAATGTATTATTATTATTATTATTATTATTATTATTTTATTTGTTAATTATCAATGTAGCTGAAGATTCAGCGTTTGCTGTACTTGATTCTATAAGTAAATATTATATGCAAAGAGCTAAATTAGTAACTAAAGTTATGAAGGTATATATTAAAAAAGATATATAAAATTGAAATAAAAATTAATATAAAAGATATAAAATATAATATATAATATAATTTAAAAAGAAGATGTAATTAATAACTTTTTTTTTTTTTTTATTTTTTAATAATAAATTTTTTTTTATTATTATTATTATTATATTTATTTTATTTATTATATTTATTTTATTTAATATTTATATAGTATCCACATGTTAAAGATTATCAATTATGTATTTGGGAATTAGATGAAAAAGAATATACATGGTTACGTTTAACAGCTATTGATATAAGAAATAATTATGCTATGTTATATGATATGATTCAAAAGAATTATGATAGAATTGAAAAACCAAGACAAGAAAATGCACATGCTGCTTTGTACTAAAATCAATAATTAGAAAATTTTAATAAAATATAAAAAAAAAAAAAAAAAAAAATTAAAAAAAAAAAAAAAATAATAAAAAATTTCTTTTTTAGAAAAATATAGTATTATTATAACATTGTTATAATTCTTTAACTCATTTTATTTTATTTTTTTCTTTTTAAGATTATTATAATAATTAGTTTATTTAATAAATATTTAATATATATATATTTTAATAATTTTACATGGTTTATTAATTATAATATTCAATTTTTTAATCAATTAATTATAATAATTATTATAATTATTATATTTCTTTTTTTTTTTTTACTTCTTTAATATCATTAACATTTATTATTATTAATCTTTTTTTTTTTTTAATCAATAATAATGAAAAAAAAGTTAATAAATAAAAAAACTTTTTTTTTATATTTATATTTTCATATTTATTCAAAGAAAAAGAAAAAAAAAAATAATTGAAAAAAAAAATAAATAAATAAATAAATAAAAATAAAAATAAAAATAAAAATAAAAATAAAAATAAAAATAAAAATAAAATAAAATAAAAAAAAGTGATAAAAAAAAAGAATATTAATAATTATTATATTTATATATATATAAATATAATTTCTTTTTTTATTAGTTTCATTATTTTCAATAAACTTTTTATTATTATTATTATATTCAACTATTTTCTTTTTCTTTTTCATTTTCTTCCTTTTTTTAATATATAATTTTTTTTTTTTATCCTTTATTTTTTGTTATTCTTTTATATTCCTCTTTTTTTTTTTAATAATAAATTATTTGAATTGATAAAAATATAAATATACATGAAAATAAAATAAAATAAAAAAATATATAATTTTCAAATATTAATATAGTATATTATTTATTGTGATTCTTATTATTTAATACACTTTAAAATTAAAAAAAAAAAAAAAAAGTATACATTTAATACACTTTAAATCAATAAAAAAAAAAATAAGTGTTATCATAAAGTGTACTTAAAAAATTATAATTGTTAATTTATTTATTAATTTTATTTATTTTTATAATATTATTGTTATTACTACATTACATATTATATTAATATTAATATTTTTATTAAAGAAATAAATAATGAATAATAAATAAATAAATATATATATATATATTATATAATATTTTTTCTGCCACTCATTTTATTTTTTTTCTTTTTCAGAAAAAAAATTCTTCTACAATAAAAGATTATTTTTTATTATTTTTTATTTTTTATGGTAATATGAATTATATATATATATTAATTTTATTAAATTTTTTTTATTAATAATAATGAATAATTTAGTTATGAAAATAAAGTAATCATAAATCATACAATACAAGATAAATGATAAAATTTAACAATTAAATTAATTATTAACTTATAAATATCATATATATCTATTTTTTATTTAACTTATAATATAACTTCATAATTATTCTAAGTAAGAAATTTTATAATTATTATTATCGAAAAAAAAAAAAAAAGGAAAAAAAAAATACAATTAATATCTATTAATTTTGTCCTACATCGATATACTTTAATGTTGATTAAAATTATTATTCAAGTAAATTTACCTATATATAGAGATTATTATTTTTTTTATTTTTTTTTTTTTTTATTTTTATTTTTTTTATATATTTATTTTTTATTTAATTCAATATTCATTTTTTTTTTTTTTTCCAAATCTCATGTATCAAAAAACTAAAAAATTATAGGTTATACATGATTCATATATTATTTATAATAAGCTTACATATATATATATTTTTTGTTTGTTTATTGATTTGTTTAGCCTAAGGTTTATAATAAAAAACAAATTTTTATTGCCACTTTTTTTTTTTTTTTTGAATGCCACAATCTAAAAAAAAAAAAAAAAAAAAAAAAAAAAAAAAAAAAAAACCAATAAATTAATTTTTGTACTTCTTTATAACTTTTTTAGTATAGAAAAAAAATAATAAAAATAAAAATAAAGAAGGAAAAAAAGGAAATAAAAAATTATAAATTATAATGGTAGTTATGTATGTAAAAAAATATATATTTTTTTTGTATTTTTTTTTTTATGTTTATTTATATATATATATATATATATATATTAATTTATATATAAATATATATTTATTAATATTAAGAATTAAAAAAAAAAAAGATTATATATGTATTTTAAATAATAATTATAATAATAATATCATTATCATTTTCTCTTCTCATTAAGATAAAATAAAATAAAAAAAAATAAAAGAAATAAAATATAATAAAAAGAATAAAAAATTATAAAATACAATTTTTTTTAATAATGATTATTATTATTATTATTATTATTATTATTATTATTATTATTATTATTATTAAAATGAATTAGATCAATAAAAATAATAAAATTAATCATATACTATTAATAATATGATTATTATTATTATTATTATTATTATTATTATTATTACTATTATTATTATTATTATGACTATAATTAATGATTATTATTTTATTATTATTATTAATATTATTATAATTACAATATTATTACATTATTACAATTACAATTATTATTATTATTATTATATTATGGTTATTATTATTATTAAGTATTATTATTATTATTATTATTATTATTATTAATTACTATTATTTTAATTATCAAGTATCATTTTTAATAATAATAATAATAATAATAATAATAATATTTTTATATTAAATATATATATATATTTTTGCTATATATGAATAAAATAAATGAACATTAATTATTCATTTATTTATTTTGTTTATTTATTTAGTTATTTACTTAGTTATTTATTTAGTTATTTTTTTTTTTGTTATTTATATATTTATTTATTAATTTATTTATTTATTTATTTATTTACTATTAGAAGTTTTTGTAGTAGTACTACTAGTATTTGTTTTAGAATTAGAAGATTTAGTGGTAGTAGTGGTAGTAGTGGTAGTAGTAGTAGTAGTAGAAGTGGTAGTAGAAATTGCTTTCGTTGATGCTGTGGTAGTAGTAGTAGTAGTAGTATTACTAGTAGCTATAGAATTATTATTATAATTATAATCATAATTATTAATACTATTATTACCCGTATGACTACTACTACTAGTACTACTATGATTTAAATTATTTAAACTATTCATATGATTAATATGATTTATATGATTAATATTACTACTAATAGTATTAATATTATTTATACTATTATTAATACTATTAGTATTACTATTACTACTATTATTACCAGAATACATTCCTTTTTTTAATCTTTTAGAATATGACATATACCAATTAATTTCCCACATATTTGGATTTTCAACATGTTTAGATGGATTATTATCTAATAATAAATTAATTCTTTCATCAATATTATATTTAAAAGAAAGTATTCTAGCTCTTTCAATTGGAATCCATACACCTTTTAAATGGAATGGTGCATTTTTAACAACATTTCTTATAGGTTCATTCTTTAATATAGCATCTCTTTTTCCTCTTGTTAATCCAGCAACATTTAATAATTTTGTTCCATTAACTAAATGATTATCAAATCTTCTAGATACAATTTTATCATTGATTTCAATTTGATAAACATAAGTATTTTGATCAATCCAAGGAATTAATGTAAGTTTTGGACTTCTTCCTTTATGAATATCCTTTTTCATATATTTATTACGAAGTCTATTATTGGCATGTGAATGAGAAGCATAACCTAAAGGTTTGGAAGGAGGTGGAACAACAGAAGATGCTTTAGAATGACGAAGATGATTAGATGAATTAGTACGACTTATATTGGTTAATAAATCATTCGTTGTTGTTAATGAATTATTTGAAGAAGTGGAAGATGTACGTCCATGACTATTAAGAAGTGATGTAGTATGTAAAGATGATGTATTAGAAGATAAAGATCCTGATATTGGTACTGGAACTGGAACTGGTACTGGTACTGGTACTGGTCCAGATACAGAAGTTACTAAAGAAGAAGATGGAATATTTGTAGGTAAGGATAATGTGTTAAAACCTTGAACTGATGTAGAACCATGTCTAACACTGGTATCTTGATAACCACCATTTCCATAACTAGAATGTAGTACAGCGGCAGCGGCAGCAACAGCATTAACAGAAGATTTTGGTGTAGTAGTATTTGATACATAATTAGCTGTAGGTATATAATAAAGATTATTCATACCAGGTGGTGAAATAGGTGTACGAATATTATTCTCTATACTTTGTTGAGAATTTGAATCTCTTTTTGGTGTAGACATAGATGATATTTTTGGTATAGCTAATGTTGGATTCATATTCTTTGCATTATTAATAATAGTAGTATCTTCTGAAAGAGTTGGAGTATGAATAGGAGTTATCAAACAAGAATTATCCTTTCTTTGAACTGTAATTGATGAATTTTGATAGGTCGATTGAGGTTGAATAGGGGATGATTGATTAGAAGTTGTTTCTATATTAATTGTATTTGAATTCTTTGGAGATTGAGTAAGATTATTTTCTTTAGTAGTAATATCTTCTATAGTATGATCATCTTTTTCTTTTCCTTTAACTTTAATCTTTTTACTTAATACATTTAATTCATCATTACTTTTTCTCTTTGAAAGTCCCTTTGTTGTCTTTTTTATCATTTTAATATTATCTGTTTTATAATTTATGATTATTATTATTAATATTAGTATTATTATTATTATTATTGTTGTTGTTGTTGTTGTGGTTGTTGTGGTTGTGGTTATTGTTATTCAATAAAGAAAAAAAAATAATAATAATTAATTAATTAATTAATTTAATTTAATTAAATTTATAATTTTAAAATAAATAAATATATATATATATATATATATAATAAAAAAAATTTTTTTTTTTTTAAATTAATAATTATTATTTACCTTCAATAATTTTTTGTGGATTTAATGTATTTTCTAAATCAATATTATTAATTAATTGATCTTTATTTACAAGATTTACATTTGCCATCTGTTTAGCATTTTCTATCATAGTCGTAGTCGAATTTAAAGTATTAAGATTTACAAAACTATCAGATATTTTTGTCAAATTATTTTGATTACTTAATAATAAACTATTTTTTAATTTATTATCATTATCAGATAAAACAGAATCCATAATAGTTGGATCATTAAATCTACTTAAACTTTCTTCTATTAATTTATTGTCTTCTTTTAATGTCTTATACGATTCATCATTTTCACTTATTAAGTCGTTGTTATTTTGTTTTAATTTATTAATTTTTATATTCATTTTTTTATTTAATTCTAATTGAACGTATAAAGTAAAAAAGAAAAAGTAAAAAATAAAATAAAAATAATTAGTTACAATAATAATAAATAATTATATAAATTTAATATTAATAATATTAATTATAATAATAATAATAATAATAATAATAATAATAATAATAATAATAATAATAATAATAATAATAATAATAATAATAATAATAATAATAATAATAATAATAATAATAATAATAATAATAATAATAATAGTAATAATAATAATAATAAATAAAATATACTTTATAATTCTAATACATATTAAAACATTTTATTTTAAAATATATATTATATTATAGTAAAGTATAGTATATTATATTATAGTATAGTATAGTATAGTATAGTATAGTATAGTATAGTATAGTATAGTATAGTATAGTATAGTATAGTATAGTATAGTATAGTATATTATATTATATTATAGTATATTATATTATATTATATTATATTATAGTATATTATATTATATTATATTATATTATAGTATAGTATATTATATTATATTATATTATTATTATATTATTATTATATTAATTTTTGATATACCTTCAGTTGCAGTTTCATAAGTATTCAAATCTACTAAACCATTTAATTCCTTTGAATTAGTTGAACCAATTTCTTGATTAAGAATATTATAATTCATTGTTAATGCTGGATCTAATTGAGAATTTTCTAAATTTAAATCAATTTCTGGATGGGATGATTTAATACTAGAAACAGATTTATAAGAAGAAGGAATAGAATTTGGTGAGGAATCAAAAAGAGGATTTAATTTTTTAGTAGTATTAGCTGCTGTTGAATAATAATTAATATCTTGAGAAGAAAAATCAAGAGCTGAAGTAGTTGGTATTGTAGTATGATGATTATTTGTATTAAGAACTTGTGAATGCCATAAAGGAATTGAATATTCATTAGCATAAGAATTTAATTCATAATTTCGTTTAATTTTTTCTAAATTATTAATAGCATTGATATTTTGTAAACTATGAAGTGATGTTGTATCAATTCCTGTACCTGTTGCTGAAGCTGTAGCACCAGTTATTGGATTAATAATTCCTCTACCTACACCAACACCAACACCAACACCAACATTAGCAACAGTTGCACTTGTATTTGGTTTTGCATTTATACTTCCATTTATACCATAAGATGTAGGTAAACCAGAATATAAATTTTTATTAATAAGGTTCATATTGGAATAAAGAACTTGTTTATGAGCAAGAGCTTTACGATTTAATGAATTTATATTATTATATCTTTGAAGTGCTAATGCATTATAAGGATGATAATAATTAAATTTCCGTTTTAATCCTCTTCTTAATCCTGGATTATTAATTAATAAAGAATTGGTTGCTGTTGGAATATTATTTAATCTTAAAAGAGAAGAACGATCTAAATATGCTAAATTCTTATTTCGTAATAAATAATTATTTATATTTTGATTAGAATAATATAAAGGTAATACAGAGGATGGAGAGGGAACTTTATTTACTTGCTCAAGTATTAAGTTTTTTCTTAATAAATCATTTGAGGATGTCCTTCCTAAAAGTAAAGGATTGGTTAAAATTCTATCTGATCCTAATGAACCTGAAACATCTGAAATACCAGTAACATTTCCTACCTCAGAAATATTTGCAACATCATTAATATCCGCAATATCATTAACATTAACATTTGTAGTTGAATCTGTAATATTGCCTGTAGCATCTGAAAGAACAGATAATGATGTAGTTGAATTTAATGGATCTAATGATGGACTATTAAATTCTTTTGAAATGGAATCAACTAAATTTGGATTTAATTGTGGATTAAGATTTGAAGTAAGATTTGAAGTAAGATTTGAAGTAAGATTTGAGGTAAGATTTGGATGAAAATTATTTGGATCAGTATTAGCATAAAATGTAGGTGAGACAATATCTTTTAATTCTTGTGATTGAAGGGTTGTATTCTTTGACAATGGATTTATAATCGTAGCTGTAGTTGGTTTAGAATTAACCTTAATATTTGTATTTGGATCATAGGATGATGATATAAAAGGTACAGATGTAGAATCTAAAACATTATCATTAGCTGTTGTTACAGATGAAGGTAATACTGGAGAAACTGATAAAGAATTACCATTAGATTTTGATATTAAAGTAGGATTAATTCTTTCATTCATTTTTTGAAGTAATTTTTGATTTTGATTTTGATTTAAATTTTGATTTAAATTTTGATTTAAATTTTGATTTAAATTTTGATTTAGATTTTGATTTGAAGAAGAATCAATAATTTCATCTTTTTTACCATATAATTCAGGTATTGTTAAGGTATAAGAATCAGTAGCTGAAGAAGATGGTGGTAATAATAATGAATCTGTATTTTTTGTACCATTTTTTAAAATTTCATTAAAGAGAGAAATATTATTACCTAATGGGGTAGAAGAAGGAAGTGTCATGGAATCATTTAATCCTTCTTTATCACCCATCAAAAATTTTTGATAAGAATCTAAGGAAGAAACAAGTGTAGCTTCTGCATCCTCCTTCATTAACATATCAGTAGCTGATTCTGAATCATAAGGAATATCATTATTTGATAAAAATAAAGATGGATTCGACTGAAGTTTTGTTAAATTATTTATTGATTCCAACGTATTATTATCTTCATAACGTGTTTCCTTTATATCGGAATTAGAATTGGTATTGGAATTAATATTGGAATTAGTATCAGAGTTTAATTCATTTATTGATGATAAAGTATCTGTTAATGATAGATGATTATCAGTTAATGCTGGATTATAAATTAATCCTTCAGGAGATAATGTATTACTTGTAATAATTGATTCACCGTTAGTATGTAGGGAAGATGATGATGGTGGTATTCTTATATTTGATAATGCTTCCTGATATATTGCTGTATTTATTTGATTTTCATTACTTGTGATACCTTTAACATTATTAAGTATTTCTGCAGAAGATTCATTCGTATTAATTAAAGGTGAAGTAAAGGTTGTTGTTAATGGAGAATTAGATAATATATTGAGTGGAGAAGGATGTTGTAATGCTTCATTTTCAACTGTAGGTAAATCTACTAGTTCATTATTTAAAATTTTTTCATCTCTTGTCTTTCTTAATGAGTGTTTTAATATATTGTCTTTATTTTTTGATGATGTTTTTGTAGTATTAACTTTGGAAGTAGTAGAGGTAGTAACAGTAGAGGTAGTAACAGTAGAAGTACTAACAGCAGTAGTAATTGTAGTAGCTGAAGAAGCCTTTAAAGTAGGCATAGTAATTGCTACGGAAGCACCAGTGTTTGATATTATTCCTGAATTATTTAATTTTTGAGTAGATTCTAAATTTAATATTGATGATGATGAAGATGTTGTTTTTGTTGTTGTTGTTGATGATGTTGTTGATGGTAATGATGTATTTTTTAAAGTGAATGTTTCAGAATTATTTGATTTTTCAGATGAATTAGTTACACGCTTTCCTATATTTCCATCTAAATTTTCTTTTATTTTATTTGATTTACTTAAAGGTAATGAGGAAACAGTTGATGAATTTGAATTTGATGTTAATAATGATGAAGAAGAGGATGATGAATGAACTGAATTATCTTTTAATGATGTTGCTACAGAAGTATTTTTAGATTTTGCTTTTGATCTTGTTTTTGTTTTCGATTTCGATTTTGAATTCTGTTTTTTATTTGGAATTTCTTCACCAGGTTTTGGTGTTGAAATTTTTGCCATTTCTGTCGTTGTAGGACTAAAAGAAGATGATGTAGTAAAATATACTAGATATTTAGATGGGGAATCAGAAGAGATATTTGAAGATGACAATTCAAATGTTTTATTTTCTATAGTATTCTTTTTGTTATTTATTGTTGAAGAAAGAATTTTTGCTTTATCTAATAGCATAAAGATATTTAATTTTTGATATAATAATAATATATATAAATGATAATGCAAAATATTAATATTAATTGTTAAAATATTTATATAAACATATATAATACAAAAAATTAATATAATTGTTAAGATATTTATATAATCATAAATATATAATACAAAAAATTAATATTAATTGTTAAAATATTTATATAATCATATATAATACAAAAAATTAATATTAATTGTTAAAATATTTATATAATCATATATAATACAAAAAATTAATATTAATTGTTAAAATATTTATATAATCATATATAATACAAAAAATTAATATTAATTGTTAAAATATTTATATAATCATATATAATACAAAAAATTAATATTAATGGTTAAAATATTTATATTATTATATATTTTACAATAATTTATAATTAAAATAATTAAATGTAAATATATAATATTTAATAATAATTTATATATATATTTTTATATATTTTTTATCAATAAATTTTAGAAATGGTGATAATGATTACTATTATTATGTTTTATTACTACTATTATTGTTATAATTATTATTATTATTATGGTAGTTATTAAATAAAAGAATAAATTTTTATTCACCTGTGGTATTAATTTTTTCAGATGATGTTAAAGGTATAGAAGTCGTTTTAGAAATTTTATTATTTATTAAATTAGAATTTTTTGATATGACTGAATTAATATTAGATAGATTGGACTGTTATTTAATTAAAATAATTTTAAAATAAAAAATGATTAATATAAAATTTGTTAATAAAGATTCAAATTAAAAAAAAAAAAAATACCTTATTTTTATTATTAGTAGTATTATTATTAGTATTATTATTAGTATTATTATTATTTAAAGTTTGATTTTGATCTTGAGGTTCGACTTTAGGAATAGATGTATTTTTTAATGAATTTTCTTTCATAACAGAGTTACGATTTTTAATTAATATTTTTTTTTCAAAATTATTATCAACTTTAAGATTTTCTTTTGAAGAATAATATGATTCTTGACAATTCAATGATTGCTTATCAATATATCGACCAGGCATATCACAATAATTAATTAATTAGAAAAAAATTCACAAATTGATGAAAATTTTTATAATTATTATTATAATTTTTTTTATTATTTTTATAAAAAAAAAAATATGCCTTTTTTTTTATATTAATTTATTATAAATTTCACGAAATATGAAATATTTTATTTAAAATATAGTTTATATATATTATGCCTATTTAAAAAATTATTTATTTTAAATTAAAAATAATATTTTTTTTTTTTTTGATAGTGAATTTAATATTTATATAATTATTTTACATGCAAAATTCTAAAATTTTTTTTTTCAAATTATAATTATAATATATGATAATGTATATGCGCTTCTTCTATATGTGTACTTATTTTTTATATATTACTACTGTATATGTATTATATCTTATATTATTATAATTATTTATTATTGATACTAATTTGTTGTAAAATATGTTGTTATAAATACTTATTAAACTAATGAATAAAACTTATGTTCTTGAATAATTTCGATAATATATATAGTTAAAATATATATAAAGGGGTGAGGAAAAATGAAATAAATAAAATAAGAAATAAAACAAAAAAAAAAAAAAAAAAAAAAAAAAACTACTACTACTATTTTAATTCTATAATTATAATTTAATATACAATAAAAAAAAATAAAAATAAAAAAAAATATAATTAAAATTATAGTTAATCAAATAAATTTACATCAAATAAAAAAGAATAAATAGTGAATGTTATTAAAAATAAATGACTATTTTTTTTTCAAATATGTTATTGTGAATTAATTTATAAGCTATTAACATTACAATTAAAAGTGATACTTTTCTTTTATTTATTAAAATATATAGATAAAATATTCTTAAAACAGTAAAAAAAAAATAAAGAATATTTTCCTGCTTTATAATATTATATCAATATATATTTCTTTTTGTAATTGTTGTTGGTTTTAATTTTTTTTTTTTTTTGAATATATAAAAAGAAAATGATTAATTTCTACAGAAAAAAAATAGTCTATATTTTTCTTATTGAATGTAGAGGTATTGATTTTTAATATTAATTTTATGTAGGTATATATATATTATTATTTATACTAATAATATTTAAGTTATTTTTATAGAAATTTTTTGAATAATTTCTTTATTTCTTTTTATTTATGGTTTATTAGATAAATTTGCTTAATAGATATATATCTTATATAAATAATATATATATATGTAATTTTGTTATAGAATTTTATTTTTATTTGAGTTTATTTCTTGCCAATATATAAAAAATGCTGAATTTTCTTTAATCTTTATATATGTATATATTTATTAAAATTTAATAATTTAAATTTAATAAATATATTTTGTTTAATTTATCTTATTTTTTAATTGTACTTTTTATTATTTTTAACTTTTTAACTTTTATTATATATAATATATATATTCCAAAGTTTTTTTATTATCTTTGTTTTTATTTCTTTTTTTTTTTTGTTATTTTATTTTTGTTTTATATGTGTTGTGTATAAAGGAAAATTATGAAAATAAATATAATATCAATTTAAAATAAAATTATAGGCTGTATAACTATTCTAAATTCTATATTACCCTATTTTTTCTAATTTTGCTTCGTTTTTAATTTTATTTTATATTTTTTTAAATTTATTAATTATTTAATTTATTTCTCATTGGCATTATTATATATAACTATTATATATATAATTATTAATATCAATTGTTTTATATAAAATATATTATAATTGACTTCAATTAAATGATTTATAAATTTATTTTGAATTATTTAAAATATCAAATTTTAAAAAAATCATTTTTTTTATTTATAAATTTGTGTATATATTATTATTGATATTCATACAAATTAAATAACTAAAAAAATTTATTATATATTTTATAATAAAATATATAAAAAATAATTTTTTTTTTTTTTTTTTTTTAAACAATATATAATAAAGTGAGTTGGTCTTTTTATTATCTAAATATATAAAATTAAATTAATTATATTATTCAATAAAAAAAATATAAAAATAATTAAAAATGTCCAATAAGTTTAACTGTCTTAAGTTTTATATGTTTTATATATATATATAAAGTCCTTTATAAAAAAAATAAAGACTAAATATAATTATAATAAATTATATGGTTAAATTATTTTTACCTGTCTTAAAAGTATAAAAATAAAAATAAAATATAATTAAAATATTTTATTTTGTTGTAAATATATTGTTGTAAATATATTGTTGTAAATATATTTTATAAAATAAAGAAAATTTCTTTATTAAAAATATAATTATAAGATTATAATCTAAAAAGATTATTTTATAAAAATATTATTACTATATTTGATTCTTTATTATTAAAAAAATAAAAAATTATAAATTTTATATATTTATACAAAAGAAAGAAATGAAAAGAATATATATAACAAAAGGATTTATGTTTTGTTATAACAAATTAATATTTATCTACAATACAATTTAATTAATTAATAAAAAAAATAAAATAGATGTATAAAATATGAAAAAAAAAAAAAATTTAAAAAAATTAAATTAATAATTTAAAATAAAAAAAAAAGTGAAAAAAAAAAAAGAGAAAAATCATAAGTAAAAACTAAAATCAAAAAGAAAAAAAAGAGTAAAAAAAAATGATGATTAAGAATAAAAAAAATTTTTTTATTAATATTATTTAATTATAATAAATAATTAAAAAGAAAAAATAGAATCAATATAATTACAATATAATTAATATATATATTATAATTAATATATATATTAAATAATATATTATTATTAATAAAGATTAATATTAAAACGATTATTCCTTTTATATACCAATTTTATTAAAAATTTTATATAAAAATTATATTAAAAATTAATTTATTGATATATGGATATAACATATTATAATATAATTAAAATAATTACTAAAAAAAAATAAACTTTTTTTTTTTTTTTAATTTTTTTTTTTTTTTGAAATACTAAAGAATAATAAAATTTATTAATAACAAATAATAATTATTATTAAATAGTAAAATTAAATTTTTTAAATCCATACCCTAATGAACATGGTTTTTATAAGTATAAAATATATATATATATATATTTTTATTATCATCTATTTATCTTTCTTTTCTTTTTTTATTTTTAAAATAAAATATGTTATAGCCAATTCTCAAAAAAAAAATTAAAAAAATTAAAAAAATTAAAATTAATATTATGAATATCAAAAAAAAAAGACTGAAAAATTATTTTTATTAATACTATCAAACAATAAAGGACTTATTATTATTTATATAAATGAAATAACTGTTATAAAATGACATATAATATTATATAATAAAATAATACTATAATAATTATATGTCATTATTAGATTATATTATATTATATTACATTATACAATTATAATAACTAAGTATATATATAATTTTTTACTTAATATGTTTATTTTCTTATTTTTACTTATTATTTTATTTATTTATTTATTTATTTATTAAAATATTTTAACGATTTATTTATTTACTTGATTTTCCATTTAATTACTTATATTAATTTATTTATTTAATATTAATTCATCCATTTACTTGATTATTCATTTCTTAAAAGCCAAAAAAAAGAATATACTATGATATATTAGATTATATTGTAATATATGGTAAAAATAAAACATATTTATTTATTATGAATTTACCATTATCATAAATTAAAACAAAAAGAAATTGAGTTAATTTTTATTTTATTTTTTATTTTTTATTTTTATTTTTATTTTTTATTTTTTATTATTATAATGATTATTAATAATTTTAAATAATAATAAATAAAATACTTGAAATAAAATAAAATAAATGGAGTAATACAATATTATAATATAATACTATATTATAAATATATTGTATATATAAATGAAACTATTTAATAAAATTTTTTTGTATATTTAAATATTTTAAATTTTTAAAAAAAAATTTTTTATTATTAAATATGGTAATTTATTTATATTAAATAAAAATTTATATATAAAATATATTGAGCAATATATTATATATATATTTAATTGAATATAAAACATGAATATGGATATTAATCTATAAATATATTATAATAAAATAATAAACCCATATAATAAATTAATTTAAATATATATATTATAATATATCATTAATGTATGACAATTATATATTATTTTTTAATAAAATTTGTTTTTTTTTTTAATTCATGAATTTATTCCTTTTTAAGTATGACAATAATTGTTACTGAATTATTTGATACTGTTTTATTGTTATATATTGTCAATATATTCAATTTTTAATAAATTTAAATATTAACTATAAAATATAAATTAATTACAATATATGCTTAATATATTTTTATAATAAAATTTTTAATTTTATAATTTTATTTTTTTTTTTTTATAATTTTTTTTTCTTGTTATTTAAACAATTCTGTTTTTTTTTTTTTTTCAAAGTTACTTCAATAATTATTACCATAAAAGGATAATTAATTTATAAATAAAATGATAATTAAAAAAATTTAAAATTATATTAAATGGTTTAAACATTAATAAAATAGATTAAATGAATATATTAATATTATATATTATTTTATTATCATTTTATATAATAAATTTATTTTAATATATATATTGAAATTATCTTAATATATAAAATTAAATAAAATAAAATAAAATAAAATAAAAAAATAGGGAAAAAAACTTTTATATTTATATGAATTAAATGGAAGCAACACATCTTTAAGATAAAATTTTAATAATAATAAAAAAAAAAGAAATGGTTATGGTTTATGGTTACAATAATAGTAAAAATATATTTAAATAAATAATTATATAAAAGATATATAAAAAAAAAATTACAATATAAAAAAAGAATTCTTAAAAAGAAAATAAAATTAAATAAAAATAAAAAAAAGATTTTATATGATATAATATATCTATTATAATATATATAAAAATTCCAAATATTTATGATATTATAAATATATTATAAATCACGAAATGAATAATTATTTATAATTATATATCAAATTTTACTATGAAAAATATCACAAAATATAAAATAATTTTTTGACATATTTTAATTTTTTTTAAATAAGTTTTTTTTTTTTTTTTTTATCTAATCTATTATAAATTTGATAATCTTTTTTATTAACAAATTATATAAATATAAAAAATGATTAACATTTAAAAAATGAAACTATATTATTAATATAAAAATTAGTATTATAACAATATAGTAATCATTCATGATCTATTTTTATTTAAATATCATAAATCTACATTAGAAATGATATTCTTCATATGATAGTAATGATCAATATATATAATAATTATTAAAATTAATAAGAATTATGACATATAAAAATATATATCATTATCATTAATTATAATTATACTTAACTTGTTAATATACCTAGTAATAGTAATAGTTATATAAATTAAATAATAAATAAGTAAATAAGTAAATAAATTAAATAAATAAATAAATAAATAAATAAAATAAATAAATAAATAAATAAATTAAATAAATAAATTAAATAAATAAATTAAATAAATAAATTAAATAAATAAAATAAAATAAAATAAAAGTAAAATAAAATAAATTATTAAATTTTTGATGCTTATTAATAATACAAAATAAACTAACCTTTAAAAATAAACTTTTTTTTATACAAAAAAAGAAAAAAAAAATTAAAAAAAAATAAATCATTTAAAGATGTAAAAAGATGTAAAAAGATGTAAAAAATTTTATTGTAATAAGCTGAAAAAAAAAAATTTTTTTTTGTATGGTAGTTTTTTACTGTTAATCTTTCTTTTAATGATATTAGATACACCACTTCTATAAAATATACATTTAAAATTATATATAAATAAATAAATAAATAAATAAATCAAATAAATAAAATAAATAAATAAATAAAGTGGCTTTTGTAATGATTATTAAATATTTAATTTCTTAATAATAATATGAAATAAATAAAATAATATGAAATAGATAAAATAATATTAAATATATATAATATAATAAATAATTAATAATAATAAATAATTAATAATAATAAATAAATAATAATAATAAATTTATTAATTTAAAAAATAAAGTCTAAGCCAATATTAAAAAATTATATTTTCAATTATTAATAACTTTTGTTCTTTTCTTCTTAAAATATTATTAAATTAAAAAATATTCAATAGTTAATAATTAATATATTTCAAAAAATAAAAAAAAAATAATGAATAATAATAATTATAATGAATAATAATAGAAGGATTAATAATAGTTGAATAAAAAACTATTTTCAATTTCGTTTTTTGATTCTATTTTAAATATATACTATATGAATAAAAAGAAATAATTATACTATTTAATAGTAAAAAAATAATTAAAGAAAAGAAATAATGTTCAGATTAAATATTTATATTTATATATTTTTATATTTAAAAATAATAATATTAATGAAATAATAACATCTTTGAAATTATTTAAAATAATTTTTTTTTTTAAAAAAAAAGATTGTTAAAATAGATCAGAAAAAAAAAAAAATAAAATTTAAAACTTTAATTTTAATATTTTATTTCATTTATTTTGATTTTATTAAAAGTAAATCTAAATATCAATAAATAAATAAATAAATGAATAAATAAATAAATAAATAAATGAATAAATAAATAAATAAATAAATAAATAAATAAATAAATAAATAAATAAATAAATAAATAAATAAATAAATAAATAAATAAATATAAATAAATAAATAAATATAAATAAATAAATAAATATAAATAAATAAATAAATATAAATAAATAAATAAATAAATATAAATAAATAAATAAATTCTATACAATAAAAAGATAATTATACAAAAATAGTTTTAATATATAAGATATATAGAATAAAGAATGAATAAATTAAAAAGAACAATAATAATAATAGAAAAAAAAAACTAATAATAATGAATTTATAGTATAATTTGTTCATAACATTAAAAACTAATAAATTCATAGAATAGAATTAAATAGGAATATTTTAGAAATGAATTGAATTTGAATGATAATAATAATTAAAATTATAATAAATATTGTCACAATTTAATTAATTTTAAGATTAAAACATGAAATAATATTAAAAGTATAATCAATGATCAATGAATAAAATAAAAATGAAAATGAAAATGAAAATAAAAATAAAAATGAAAATGAAAATAACTTTGTGAATTATTTAACAATATTTTAATTTTATTTATATATAAAAATTTAAATTTAATAATAAATTGTAACTTTTAATATTTCTTAAATGAAAAAATATTTTAACATTAATTTTTAAAATAATTTTATTTAAAATAAATATATAATAATTATATAATAAATATATAATAAATATAATATAATAAATATATTAAAATAATATTGATGTTGATCAATGGTATTGTTATTATTGAATATTACAATTTATTTAAAATTTATTTAAATAATTACTTATTCTATTTCATTCTATTCCTAAAGTATTTCACTTATAATTTCATTTCATTAACTAATTCATAGAATACACAATAGTAATAATAATGAATAATGAATAATAATAATAATAATTATTGATAATAATTATTAATATGACAGTGACATTAGCCGTGTAATATCGACTAAACTTTATTTTATTTTATTTTATTTTATACTAACAAAAAAAAAGTTTAGTTTTTTGAATTTCTTCTTATTTTTTATTAAAATAAATATATTATCATATATATTCTAATATATTTAGTTATTATATTTCAATATAATCAATATATAAAAAATTATATTAAGTTTGTACTTTTAATGATTTACTTCATTTTTATACTATTAAATAATATGAAATAATATGAAATAATAAATTAATATTATAAAATATTAATTTTTTATATGACTAATCTTTTCTAATCTAAAAATATAAAAATAAAAAAATAAAAAAATAAAAAATACAATTTTAAACTTTTTTTTTTCCATAGTATTAAATAATTATTCACAAACATTTTAAATATACAAATACAAATACAAATACAAATACAAATACAATATAAATACATTATAAATACAAATATAAATATAAATGAAATAAATTAGATACCAAATATATATATATAATAAATTATACCATGCTACAAAATATTAAAATTCTCAACAAATATTAAATAAGTCTAAATATTATATTATTGAATAAATAAATAAATAAATAAATAAATAAATAAATAAATAAATAATAAATAAATAAATAAATAAATAAATAAATAAATAAATAAATAAATAAAATATATTAATAAGATAGAAAAAATATAAAAAGAAAGAAAGAGAAAAGAATAAAGAAAATATGAAATAATGATGACAAGACAAAGATTTTATGAACTTTTTTATATATAAAATTTATTGACAATATTAATATATTGTTAACATTAAATTAAACTTTATTTTTTATTCTCTTTCATATTTACTCTTTTTTTTTTTATTTATGTTTATAAATTTCCTTTTTTAGATAATATTCACATCCATTTATCTTTTTATAACGACGATTAATTGTAATAATAAAAAAATTTTTTATTATTATAATACTAAAACTTTACATAATTATTAAACCTTAATTATAAATGAATTTACATCTTTAATGAATGGGGAGTTAAATAAATAAATAAATAAATAAATAAATAAATAAATAAATAAATAAATAAATAAATAAATAAATAAATGAATAAATAAATAAATAAGTAGATTAATAAATAAATAAATAAATAAATAAATAAATAAATAAATAAATAAATAAATAAATAAATAAATAAATAAATAAATAAATAAATAAATAAATAAATAAATAAATAAATCAATCAATCAATAAATAAATAAATAAATAAATAAATAAATCAATAATATTATTAATGTGAAATAAGTACTTTTTATTTTATATATATTGAAATTATTTAGTAGAATTAGGGAAAATGATTTAGTAGTTTTTTTTTTTTTATAATAATACTGTATTGTACACGTGATGTATAATCTATATCATAGTTATATAATAATAGTTAATTATTTTATGAGTAATATCTTCATAAAGTGGACAAAAGATTTAATAAAAGAATATAAAAAGAAATTTCTCATCTTATTAATTATTCTTGATAATAAATATAAACAAAAATAAAGAAAATAAAAAAAAAAGCTTTTTATTTTTATACTAATAATAAAATTATTTTTATAAGTGAATAGTGAATGTATAATTTATTAATAATAATATTTATTTTCACAGAATTGAATTGTTCTATATTTTATTAATATTTTATTGTGATGATAAATTATTTATATATTTTTAAATTTGTAAAAAAAAAAAAAAAAAAAAAAAAATAGATAATGTTTTATTAATAAAAATATGTTACATATTTCTTTATTCTTTTTTTTTTCTTTTTACTTTTTCTATTTCTTTTTCTTTTTTCCTTTTCTTCCTTTTTTTTTTTTTTTTATTTCTATTACTCTAAATATCTTGATTATTATTATCTTAATATATTATAATATTTTCAATATTATATTTTTTTTATTTTAAATTTTTATTAAAAATAAAAAATTAACTGCCTGAGAGAAAAAAAAAATATAAATGAGAATTTAAAGATTTTATTTATATTCTAATATATATTATTTTCTAAAACTGAATGTTCTCTTAGAAATAATACTAATATTCTCATCCTAAAAAAATATTTATTTAAATGAATTATTTCTATTTTATTTTTATTTATTATAATTATTATTATTTTTTATTTTATAAAAATTATATAGAAAGTTTTTAAATATTAAAAATTTTCTATATATTATTATTACTATTATTTTTTTTTTTTTTAAATTTTTATTGTAAATAAGTTTTTTTTTTAATTATTTTTATTTAAGAAAAAAAGAGAGGTGAAATAATCATAATTAATAAAAATGATATATAATAATTATTATAATTCAGATGGATATTGGAGGTAATAAAGAAAAAAAAATTAAAAAAAAAAAACTAAAAAGAAAAGAAATTAATATAATTAATGATATATTTTGCTTTATATTTATTGTATTGTTATATAATATAGTCCAATAACATCAAGTATAGATTGGTGTGAAGAAAATTATATAGGTATAGTTCTATTTTATTTTATTTTATTAAATTTAAATTATATTTTATATAATTATAAAATTTTTACACTGTAAATATATATATATATATATACATTTTTTCTATATATTTAATAATAAAATAATTATATTATCTTATTTAAGGATTAGTTAATTAAAATTATTCATTTTATTTATTAAATATACACGATTTTTATTTAAATTTAAATGTATATATATTAGTAAGCAAGTATATTGCCGAATTTTGGAACACACTAAGTAATAGTATATATATTTTATATGCATTAGTGGGTATGAGAAATGTTAAAAAATATCATTATGATCAACGTTTCTATTGGGCATATTTTGTAATTATTATTATTATTATTATTATTATTATTATTAGTTTTATTATTATATTTTGAACATTATTCTTCATATACATTTATTTAAAATAAATAACGGAATTAAAGATATACTGATTTTTATTAATAATTTTTTTTAATAATAATAATATTTAATAATATTTTATATTATTATTATTATTATTATTTTACTTCTTAAAGGGATTACTATGTATTGGTTTTGGTTCATGGTAAATATACTAACATAATAATATTAAAAAAAGTAGATAACTTTATAGATATAACTGAAATTAGATTAATTAGATATGTCATTTTTATACTATTATTATTTAATTAATATTAATTAATATTATTTCTTTTTTTCTCCTTTATTATTATTATAATAGGCTATTTCATATGACATTAAGATATCAAATGGAATTAGCAGATGAATTACCAAGTAATTAATATAATAATAAGAATTATTTTTAGTTATTTTAGTTTTATATTAATAAAAAAAAATTATAATTCTCAATATCATATATATATTTTCATATGTTTATAAAATAGTGATTTATACTTGTTGTATTGCTGTTTTTTGCATGTAATAATTAAATTTATTATATTATATTTAATATATATATTAAGAAAAAAAAAATAATTATTTTGGTTTTTTTTTCATTTTAACATGCTATTTTTTATTTTTATACATATTATAGATTTGAAATCTTAGACAGTAAAACCTATAGGCCATATATTACTATCATTTTATGGTTAACTGTTATATTGTTTACTATAATGTATACTGAAATTATTTCATGGCCATGGTTTCAACATGGATCTACTGCATTATTAATAGGAGTTATTGTTTTTAGGTAAAAAAAATTTTTTTTTCTATTTTGTTACATAATAAATAAAATAAAATAAAAAGTATTAATGTTATTATTAAATTTATATTAATATTAAAAATAATTCTTTAAAAATTTTGTTTTAAATAATTGAAATTATTTATATTTTGTATTTTTCATATATATATACTTATGAGTAGATCATTACATATTATTAATCATATATTAAAAATAAAAAAGTTATATGATAAATGTGATGAAAAACAATTAACAAATAAATCTAGTGAATTAAAATCATGGATTTCCTTATCTCATCATTTAACACTATTGAAATTTTTATTATTCATTTGTTCAATCACTTATATTTTGGCTTTCTTATTATGGAATATTGATAATATTTATTGTAATCATTTATTATACCTAAGAAATAAATATAGATATTTATCCTTTTTATTCCAATTTCATGGTAAATTATAAACTTTTATAATATACATATTATTATCATTTATAATTATTATTATTATTTTATTTTTTTTTTGATTTAATAATTTGATAATCATATTATTATTGCTTTTTTTTCTTATATTATTGATTATATTACTAATTTTGAATATATATATAATAATTAGCATGGTGGCATATATTAACGGGAATTGGAACCTATTGTTTCTTTATTTTTAATTTATATATAAGAAGCTTTTTAATGGGTTATCATTCAACTCATATAAAGTGGTTATTACATCTCATTCCATATATTGCTCATAATAATAATTATGAAAAAGAAAAAAGAAATATTTCTTAATCTTATTAAAAAAAAAATTAAATATATATGAAAAAAAAAAAATATATAGTTAGTTATTAGTTTTTTTTTTAATTAATATCTTAACATATATTGGAATTTCTTTTTTTCTTTTTCTTTTTTTCTTTTTTTTTTAAATAAAAAGCATTATTTTATTATATCATTTAATATCATTAATAAAACAATAAAACAAACAAATAAATAATTGATTAAATAAATATATATCTATTATAATACATTACTAAGTTTATATATTTTGTTTTGTTATAATATGATTAATAATTTGATAATTTTTATAAGTGATATTTTCAATTTCAATTATAATTAATATATTATTTAATAAAAAATTTTTTATTAATTGGAGAAGTGTAAAGTCAATTTTTTCAATATTATATTTAAAAATTTGTGTAACATAAAAAGTAAATTGAATCAGATAATCATAATCTATTTTTTTTTTTTTTTTAATAATATTATTTTTAATAATCTTAAAAATTTAATCTATCATTTTTTTTTTCATTGTTATAATTAATCTTATTATTACTAAAATATAATTATTAATTATTTTTAATAATTAATTCATACCTAATTAATTATTTTTTTTGGATAAGTTGGGTAAATATAAAAAAAAAAAAAATTGAAAAATTTAATTTTTAACTCTTTAAATTTGTAAATAATATTTAAGTAAAAAAGAAAAAAAAAAACAGCATAAAGAATTTTTTTTAAAAGGTAGAAATAATATATCTTAAAAAATATTTACACTTTAATAATGAAGATATTTTCTTTTATATATATTATATTTAACTTTGATAAAAATAATATTATAATTTTCAAAATGTTTATTTATTATGATAGAATATTTATTAGTAATATATCAATATTTATTTTATTAAATTTTTAAAAATTTTAAAATTTGCATTTTTACATTTATAAATATTATTATCTTTATTATTAATATATTATTATAAATATATATATCTATATGTATTTATATTTGTTTTATAATAAAATTTAGAAAATGTCTAGATTCGCTACTCTTGAACCTCAACCAAAAGATCCAATTTTTGCTTTAGTCGATCTTTACCAAAAAGATGAAAATCCAAATAAAATTAACATTTCAGTTGGTGCTTATAGAGATGAAAATGGAAAACCATATGTTTTACCAGTTGTTAAGAAGGTATATATATTGCTTTTTTTTCTTTCTTTTTTTTTTTTTTTTTTAAAAAAAAATATTATTGAAATATATATACTAAAGAAAAAAAAATGAAAAAGAATTAAAGTGAAATTTAAAGATTTAATTTAATAATTTTTTTTATTAATAAAAATAAAGTAAATAAATAAAACATATATTAATATAATACAATATATAAAAAAATAAAATAATAAATAAATATTAATATAAAATATTATAATATTATCATTTTTATTATTTTTATATATTTTTTATTTTTATTATAAATAAAAAAAGGCTAAACAAATTCTTTTAAATGATCCTAATGCCAATCATGAATACAATCCAATGACTGGTGTTGATTCTTTTTGTCATAATGCTGCTAAAGTTATTTTAGGAAAAGATTCTCCTGCTATTGCTGAAGAAAGAGTAATAATATTTATTTATTATTTTATTTATTTATTTATTTATTTTTTTATTTTAAATATATATTTATATAATATATAAATGAATGAATAATACTTTTTTTATTATGGATAATATACCTATATAATAAATTAATAAATAGATAAATAAATAATAAATTTTCTTATATATTAAATAAATATAAATAAATATGAATATTAATAATGGAGTAAATTAATAAATTAAATAATTAAAAATTAATGAAAATATTATTTATAATACTTAATAAGATATATTAATATTAATAAAAATATTAACGAAAATAAATATTTTATTTATTAAAAGGTTGCTACTATTCAAACTGTTGCTGGTACTGGTGCTTTAAAAATTGCTTGTGAATTCTTAAAACAAACAAAAAATACACCAATCTATATTTCAAATCCAACTTGGGGTAACTTTAAATTGATAAATATATATAAATTTATTTTATGATAAAAAACAAAAATATATGTTAATTAAATTTTTTTATTATATATATATATATATATATATAATATTTTTTTTTTTATTTTTTTATATATTATTTCAATCATCAATTATTATTATTGGTTATCATCATATCCCACACTTTTATTAGCTAATCACAAAGCTATTATTGAAAATACTGATTTAGAATGGAAAGAATACAGTTATTGGAATCAAGAAAATAGAAATTTAAATATTGAAGGTTTACTTGAAGATTTGAATGTAATAAAAAAAAATATTAAAACTATTTTTTTTTTTTTTTTTTTTTTTTTTAAGAAAAAATTATATTATATTTTTTTATTTTTTTTATTATGAAAAAATATTATATTAATCTATATCTATAATTAATAATAAATTATATGTATAAAATATATTATTATTATTAATTATTAATCATTTAATATAAATTAATAGAATGCTCCAGATAATTCTACCATCTTATTACATGCTTGTGCTCATAATCCAACCGGTACTGATCCAACTAGAGAACAATGGAAGAGAATTTGTGAAGTTATAAAGGTAAAACTAAAATTAATTAATTAATTATAGTCATTAAAATTTTAAAAAAAAAATTTTTTTTTTATATATTATTTTGTTTTGAATTCATTGATTTATTAATTCCTATTATATATAATATTGAATTATTAATAATTTTATTTTTTCCTTTTTTTTTTTTTTTTTTTTTTTTTTTTTTTTTTTTAATTTAAATTTTATTTTGGATATATAGAAAAAGAATCATTTCACATTCTTCGATTGTGCTTATCAAGGTTTTGCTAGTGGTGATCTTGATAATGATGCTTGGGCTATTCGTTACTTTATTGAACAAGGCCTTGAATTAATTGTTTGTCAATCTTTCTCTAAGAACATGGGTTTATACAGTATGCTAATTTTATATTTTAATCTTTTTTTTTTTTTTTTTTTTTTTTTTTTTTTTGATAATTATATAATTATATATATTAAGTAATAAAATGAAAAAAAAAATATATATATATATGTATATTTATTATATTCATAATGTATAGGTGAAAGAGCTGGTTATATTCATATTGTTATTAAACCATCTGAAAATGCATCAGTTATTGCTAAGAATGTTAGAAGTCATCTTGGTGGTATTACTCGTGCTATTTTAAGTAATGCTCCAAACTTTGCTGTTAGAGTTGTTGATATTATTTTAAGTGACCCAGAATTATACAAAGAATGGTATTTAAATAATTAATTAATTAATTAATTATTTATTTTTATTAATATATATATATATATATAATTTTATTAATATATATTTTACTAATTATATAAAAATATTTGATTGATTTGTAATATATATTTTATATATATTAATATTAAAAAAAAATATTTTTTTATTAATAATAAAAGGAATGAAAATATGAAAGTTATGTCTGGTAGAATTCAAAAAATGAGAAAAATGGCTAGAGATAAGTTTGTTGAATTAAAAACTCCAGGTACTTGGGATCATATTCAACAACAAATTGGTATGTTCTCTTACACTGGTTTAACAGGTTCGTAAAAAAAAAATATATATATTTTTTTTCTTTTCTTTTGTAACAATTAAAATAAAAACATAATAAATTTTAAAAATAATCAATAAAAATTATTAACTTTTCAATTAAATTATTTCATTATTTTCTTTATTTTCTTTTTTTTTTATATTTATTTATTTATTTAATTATTTTAATTGATTTAAAATAGTAAAACAAGTTGAATGTTTAATTGAAAAGTTCAGTATTTATATGACTAAAAATGGAAGAATGTCTGTTGCTGGTTTAAATGAAAAGAATGTTGAATATTTTGTTAAATCTGTTGATTGGGTTGTTAGAAATGTTCAATAAATGAATTTACTAAATTAATAAACTTTGAATAAAACAAACAAAAAAACAAACAAAACAAACAAACAAACAAAAAAACTTATAAAACAAAAAATAGAAGAGTTAAAAACAGAAAATAAAAATATAAATAATAAAGATTAAAATAATAGTTTATATTATAGAAAAATTTAAACAGAAAATAAAAAAATAAATAATAAAAATTAAAATAATAGTTAATAATAAATTATAACATAATAACATAATAATATTAAGTAATAAAAACTAATAAACAGACAATTCATAATTCAAAATTCAAAGTACTAGCATAATAAAAAAATATTTTTTTTTTTTATTTATTTAGTTAAATAATTACACTAATAAAAATAAATAAAAAGTAAATATAAATAAAAAAAAAATAATAATAAAATAAAATGAAAAAGAAAGAAAATATAATATTTTATTTAATTATTTATTCATTCATTTTGTTATTTTTATTTTTATATTATCATTATTATTTATTTATTTGTTTTTTTTTTTATTTATTAATCTATGATAGCTTTATTATTTATTTATTAATTTTTGATAGTTTTATTATTATTAATTATTATTATTATTATTATTATTATTATTAATTATTTATTAATTTTTGATAGCTTTATTATTATAGATCATTATTACAATTAAAATTAAAATAATAATAATAAGTTATTATTATTATTTGATTTAAAATTATATAATAAAAAAAATGGAAAATATTTTTTTATTTTTTATATTATTATAGAAAAAAAAAAACCTATTATTTTTATTAACTATTATTTTTATTTTTTATTATTATGGTTATATTGATTGTTGATTATTGATTATTAATTAAAAAGATAAATTTTTTTATTTTTTTTTTATTTCTATTATTAATTTTTTTTTCTTTCTTTATCTATATATAATAGAGGAAAAAAATTACATTATTAAACATTTATCATCATTAGATTCTTTTGATTTTGATTTATTTGTATTATTATTATAATTATCACTATTTCGTCTACTATTTCGTCTATTATTATTTTGATGATGATTCATATTATTATTATTATAGTTATGGTTATGATTATGGTTATAGTTATGATGATTATTTTTATATAAAGGATTTTCATATTTTCTTTTATTTTCTATTCTCATTCTTCTAATCATTTCATCTCTCTCATTTTCTTCATCTTCTTGTAATGACAATGCAAGAGCGTAATCCAAACTTTATTTATTATTATTTATTATTTTATACAGTTGAAAAAAAAATCAAAGTTCATTATACATATTATATTATTTTTTTTTCAATATTTATAATAAATAGTATAATATAAAAAAAAAAAACTTACTCTTCATTAGGTGTATTAGGCATTAAATTATCATTAATATCATTATTTATATTATTATCATTTGAACTTTTACTTATATATTTATTAAATAAACCATCTACAAAAAATGAATCTCCATCAATTGTTGAAAGTGATTCCCATACAATTTTATTTTCATTAACAAAACCTTGATCGGTTACTAAGGTATACATATTATTATCTGGTGTTTTTATTAAAGTTAAAAAGTGATTATTTCTAAAGAAGGCTGTAGGTTCATTAACTGCTAAAACATCTGGAATAGAAGTAAGTCCATGATATGTTAATTGTGAAGCTGTACTTTCTATAAAGTTTTTACATACTATGCCTTTTCATTTATTAAATATAAATATATATATATATATAAAATTATTTATTATTATATTATATTATATTATATTATATTATATTATATTATATTATATTATATTATATTATATTATATTATTTATTTTTTTTTTTACCAGTATGATATAATTCATCTTTTTTGTTTATAGTATCATTTGATTCTTGATTTGTATTATCGGTTTCATTATTATTATTATTATTATTATTAAGATTATCTTTTGAATTACACGCTGAATCTAACTCTATAATTTTTTCAACTACGTTATTATAATTACCACATTCTTCAACAATAATTCTATAAGTTTCTTTATCTTCTGGATCTACTGTCCATCCATGAACAAGTTTAATATTAAAGAATTTAAAAACCGTTAATGCTGGTGAAGATTCAAAAGATTGTACTGAATCAAATTTTACATTAATATCTAATCCTTTTTTTAATGTTGGTATAATATCCCAAACATCTTGGAAATTATTTTCTCCACTTTCATCATCATTATTATCCTTATTAATTATTAATAATAAATTATAAATTAATTTATTAATTCATTGAAAATATATGTATATAAATAAATAAATAAATAAATAAATAAATAAATAAATAAATAAATAAATAAATAAATAAATAAATAAATAAATAAATAAATAAATAAATAAATAAATAAATAAATATAAATAAATAAATAAATAAATAAATAAATAGATAAATAAATAGATAAATAAATAAATAAATAAATATAAATAAATAAATAAATAAATAAATAAATAAATAAATATAAATAAATAAATAAATAAATAAATAAATAAATAAATATAAATAAATAAATAAATAAATAAATAAATAAATAAATAAATAAATATAAATAAATAAATATAAATAAATAAATAAATAAATAAATAAATAGATAAATAAATAGATAAATAAATAAATAAATAAATAAATATAAATAAATAAATAAATAAATAAATAAATAAATAAATATAAATAAATAAATAAATAAATAAATAAATAAATAAATAAATATAAATAAATAAATAAATAAATAAATAAATAAATAAATAAATAAATAAATAAATATAAATAAATAAATAAATAAATAAATAAATAATAGTATATACTTTAATATTATATAGAATAAATACTTACATTACTTCCTGTATTTCTTGCTATATAATCACCCAATATATCAATAATTTCCTCATAGGTAATTTCTTTTTTCTTTAAAGGTATTGAAATATCACCTCTTAAAATTAATATATTACCTTTTTTTATTATTATTATTATTATTATTATTATTGTATTTGTTCGTAATCGTTTATAATCATTAAATATGTATATTTTTTTTAATTTTATATTTATAATTTATAAATATAAAATTAAAATTAATAATAGTAATTATTATTATTATTATTATAAGTAAAATAACATAAAATAATACATTATATATATAAAAAATTATTTTAATTTTTTTTTGTTAATCATTTAAATATATAAATAAATAACTATTATAATAAAATATATCAATACTTACATAAAGCTAATAAAGGACATGGTCCATTAATATTTTGAGTAATAATATTTTTTTGCTGTATTATTCCTTGATATTCATTTCTCTTTTCAATTACTTTTAATTTATATATATTTTCTTCTTTATTTACTTGTACTTTGAATATGTTATATATATATTATTTTAATATTATTATATTAAACATGGGAATAAAGTAAAATAATAATCATATTTAAGAAAGATTAATAATAATAAAGAAAATTTTTATATAGATTAATAATATTTATA
>MCFG01000084.1:115000-127500 GCA_002104895.1 Anaeromyces robustus | reverse complement strand
ATTGTACAGTTAATTTATGGAATTGATAATAATTACTTTATAAAATACATCGAAATCAAATGGCTTTTCGGCATTATACAAAAAGAATGGTTCCACTAAAATTTTTAAAAATGAAAAATCCTTTTATTGTAGTTGATAAATTAATTAAATACTTCTTTCATTTCCATTATATATATGAAATTTAAATTTTTAAATTATAATTGTTATATTTACATTAATAATATTAAATATTGTTTTATTTTCTTTTGATAAGCTATCAGGAATAGGATTATCTTGATTCGTAAATAACAATACTTTTTTAGAATCTACTGTTTTTATACTATTTTTTTTTTTAAATTAGATTTTAATAAATTATTTAAATAAAAAATAAAAATAAAAAAGAATTCATATATAATAATATATAATAAATTATTATATTATATAATGATATTAGATTACTTTTCAGAAAACATTTGAGAAATAGTTAATAAAACTTCTGAGAAATTTACTTTTTCATTAGAACCAATTGTACTTGAAAACAATTCATTATCTATTCATTTAATTATATTATAATTAAATATAAATGATTATAAAGATATTAATAATAATAGCAATAACGATACATAATATAATTATTAATATTTTATTATTTGGAAAAAAAATACTTTTTTCAATTTCTTCCAAATCTAAAATAGTTTGAGAATCGGGAACATCAATGTTTTTAAATATATAGATATTTTTATAGTCATGTGTATTTTTATTTTTTTCCTTTTAATTATAAATAAAAAATAATAATAAAACATAATAAAATAAAATAAAAAAAAAAAAAAGAATTAAAAACAGAAATCATTTTTGAATTTAAAACATGTTTAAAAAAAAAATAAAACAAAAATTTTTGAATTTAAAGTATGTTTCAAAAGGTAAGATAAAAATAATATATCAGTTTTTACTGTTGCAAAAAATAAGATTCCAATAAAATCACTGTGATTTTGAATTATATATTTTTCAAGAAAATTAATTGTTGCTTTTAATGAAAATTTAAATGGATATATGTCTTCTTCTTTTTGAAACATTGAAGGTGAGCAATCAATTGCAAATAATAAAGCTTCTCTATTATTAAAATCGTTGGTCTTATTATAGAATATTAAATATTTTTTTAAAAAAAATATATAAAATAAGTAAAAAAAAAAAACAACTAAAGCAATAATAAAATAAAAATAAAGAAAAAACAATTATTATTAAGAAATTTTTATTAACAAACTTTTTCATTTTCATTTTCCTCATTTTCTTCAATAAAATCTATGTCAAAAAGACTTTCATTAGTATTATTGATATTCATTTTTTATTTTATATTTATGAAATTAATTATTGATTTATAATATAATTTATTATTTTATAGTTTATATCATATATAAAGAGATAAAAGTAATTTTTTCTGAATTTTTAATAGTATTTATAAAAATTTGTAAAAAAAATAAAGACAAAATAATCTATGAAAATTTTTAAATAATATATTATATTATTTTAAATTACTAAATGGTGTAACATACATACAAAATAAATTAAAAAATTTTGATAAAATTTTACACTTAACAAAAAACCTATAAATATTTTTTAATTTTTTATTTATTTATATATTTTTTTTTAAATTTTTTTTTTTTTCTTTTTTTTTTTTTTTTTTTTTTAATAATATAAATTTCTATAATAAAACTAATATAAAGATAAAATATATTATATAATGGTTTTGTTTTTATCAAGAAGAGAGAATTATCTTGTTATATTATAATGAAAGATGAGTATAAAGAATTTTTTTAATAAATTTTCTTTTTTCTTTTTCTTTAATATTGTTATTATTGCAAAAAGAAAAGATAAAAAAGATAGAAAGAAAAAAAAAATATTAAAAAATTTTTTTATTTAATTACATATTTATATATAAATATATAAATAAAAGATGGTAATTACTGAATTTATTTTTCATTTCTCTTTAACAATATATAATTAGTGTATGAATTTAAGAATAAACTATTAACAACTTCATTATAAGATTCATCAAATAAACATTTTAATCTTTCTTTAAAGTCTTGTTGTTGTAATTCACTATTATTTTTAATATCTTTAAAATTCGAAATAATATTTTTTTTGACTTTATCACTAATATTAACTTCAAATTTTGCTTCATTTAGAATGAAATTATCAATAATATTTTTAGCTTCTTTAACAAAAATTTCATTTTTAGTAATTTTTCTTCCGGTGTTAAAGTATCCTTTCTTGGGGTTTCAGGATCATTCATTTTACTACTTGATTCCATTCCATTTATCATATTTGTATTATTAACACTAAAAGTATCATCAACACATATACTAGCTTCTAATGGTGTTTCAAAAGACATTTGACTCACACGATCACGATCATCATAATCATAAACACTTGTAACCAAAAAGTTACTAGTTGTAAAATTATTTGTTTTAACTATTCTTGAATTTCTTTCTTGATTATCAAATAATTTTCTATATTTCCAGTAATGTTGATAGAAAAGCTATATAATAATTAATAGTTAAAATTATTAATTAATTTAATGATAATAGTAGTAAATAATGAAAAAAAGTATATATTACTAAAAATGAAATTATTATTACTAAAAATGAAATTATTATTATTATTATTATTATTATATATAGAACATACAATATTTTCAGTACAGTTTTCTTTTCTACAAAATTCACTAAATTCTCTTAGAAGAATATTATCTTGTAACATTTTAAGCATACCATTTACAGTAGCTTTTGTTTCAGCCTTTTGTTTATTTATATGAATAATATCTTTTATCTTTATTAATTAATATTAATATTTTATTATTATTATAATTATTATTATTATTGTTGTTTTTTTATTTTTGTTGTTTTTATTTTATTTTATTTTTTTTTTTTTGTTTTTATTTTTATTTTTGTTTTTATTATTATTATTATTTTTTGTTTTTATTTTTGTTATTTTTGTTGTTGTTGTTTTTGTTATTGTTGTTGTTAAAGTTAATTAAAATATAAATTATTATTTTTGATATATATATTAGTTATTTAATATTTTATTATGGTAATTAATATAAATATTATATTAAAAAAATATACCGTTGGTACACATAGGTAAACTGTTGAAAGTAAAAATAGCAATATGGCGAAACTATATTAAATAAAAGTATTATAATAATAATAATGTTATTATTATTATTATTATTATTATTATTATTATTATTATTATTATTATTATTATTATTATTTAAGAAAAAATAATAATAATTATATTATAATATTGTATAAAATTAACCTATCAGATGGTATATATTTAACTAAAAAGCTACAATTTAATGGTTTGACAACAGACATTGTCATATATCCCAAAACACATAAAAATGTTGTTAAAATAGATTTAACGATTTTTTTTTTCATTCTGAAAGTATCATCAAATTTTAATATTTCTATTAATGCCAATGGTAAGAAAATGAATAAAAAAACTAGCACTTCACCAATTTCTGGTATATGAATAAGACTATATAAATTTATACATATTAATATATATAGAATATATTAATTAATGATAATTAATTTTATATATATAAATTTCTTTATAATAAAATTTTTAATCTTTATAGTTATATATTAACCCTAATCTACAATATCCAATTTGCGAAACTAAAGAATTAAGGAAATATAGCATGTAAACAATTAACCATTTCACAATTAAATAAAATATAAATATAGGGGCTATTTTTGAATGTGGCATATTTTTATAAATGAATTTAAATATATATATTTGCTTTTTTGTATTATTATTTGTATTTGTCATATCACGGAACATTTCCGAATAAGCAACTTGCGAATTATAATAATTTTTAAAATTAGTTAGTATAATCATTGCATATGAAAAAAATGACAATGGATATGCTAAAGAAGGAAATGTTATTATTGATATATAAGTATGTATAAATAACAAATATAAGATAGCACTAGTTAATAAAACTATATTAATATTAATAATTTTTTTACACAAAATAATTAAGGAATTCTTTTCTTTTATTTTTAATTTTTTTTTTACCTAAACTAACCAAAAAATTTAGAATAACACATGGATATATTTTATATTTTATCTAAATATTATAAATGAATATAATTTAATTAACATTAAAAATAATAATAATATTATTATTTTCTTTTTTACCTGTATTAAAAATGAATTTATAACACTCAGCAAACTTCCTATCATAAACATAATAAAATAAACTCTTCCTTGTCTTTTAAAAATATAATGTTTCCGATGTTTTAGCAATAAATATGAAATTATCAGCATATATCCAATTGAGCCAAGTCCATAGATTTTAAAAACAATACTTTTTTCGATAAAGTAATCGAAATCTTCTGATTTACTTGCATATGGTAAACATTTTTTATAATATGAATATTGTGTTAAACTGTCAATATCCCAATCATTTGGGAAAAGATTAAAATTTACATCCTCATCCATTTATTTATTTAATAACATAGAGTGTATATATTAAATGCTTATTATTTTTTTTTTTAATTATTATTAAAAGACTTTTATATAAATATATTTTATATATTTATTTATTTATTTATTGAGTTTTCCAAAAGAAAATCTAAAAAATGCAAAAATAATTTATTATATAATATAAAAGAATCATTAAAAAAAAAAAAAAAAAAAAAAAGTATAAAGTAAAAGATATAAAAATAAAGTTAAAAAAAAAAAAAATAAAATAAAAATATAAAAATAAAAATAAAAAATATACAAGAGATGAGAAAAAATAGTATTAAAAAACGAAAGAATAAAAAAAAAAAAACTATATTGATAAGATAAAGATAGATAATATATATTAAAATTTATATAATTTTTTTCTCATTATGATAATAATAAAACTCTAATTGTTCATATATAAATTACTTAAATAATAAAAATAAATAATTTCTGATAAATATTAAATATTAAAATAGAACAAATAATAATGAAAAAACAACATATATACATATAAAACTGTCAAAATAAAATCTGTTAAATTATATATAGTTTTATAAATTTAGAAAATGATTATAACTGATGATATAATTTTTAAATATTTAATTTTTTTTTATTAAAATTATAGTTCGGAAAATTTAAAAATTTTAAAAATCATATAAAAATCATTCATTAAATACTTCATTACTAGTAATTATTTAAAATAAAATTTACCAATAAAAAAGTATCCACAAACTATACAAAATAAAAAATGAAATAACAGTTATATAGATTATACAAAGATTTTTATTAATATTACGTTTTTTTCAGTCTATTAAATTATATTTATATTTAATAGATATAATTAATTTTAAACTAATAGAAGAAAAGTATAAATATTTATAAATATTATTAATATAGTTAATAGATAAATTTATATTATATTAAGTAACAAAAAAAAAAAAAAACTAAAATAAAAATTAAAAATAAAGTTTTTTTTTTTTTTTTTTTTTTTGATAATTTATATATTTTCATAAATCATATATTAAAAAAATTGGTATCAAAAATATATATATATATTATAGATTCATATATATATATAATAAAAAAAATTAAAGTTATGATAAATTATAATAATAAATAGTTGGTTTAAAATAGAAAAATAAAAAGAAAAAAAAAAAAAAATAGTATTAATAAATTAATATAAATTAATACAATGTATATGATAAATACATATTAATGATTATTAGTTATATATATGAATTTTTTTGTCTTCTTGTCTTCATATTCGTCTTAGTTTTATTATCATTTACACATTTATTTATTATTAGCTTCATGTTTTATATATTTCAAATATGAATTCAGATATAAATTTGTTAATACTTCTTCATAGGCATCATCAAAAATATTAACAAAATCTGAATTTTCAAAGTCTTCAATAAAAAAACTTTTATCTATTTCCATTTCTTGATATTTATTAAAGGTATTTAGAATTCTTTTAGTTATTTTATTATCTAAACTGATTTCATATTCCGAATTTGGTAATATAAATTTTTCTATTATATCTTCTGCCATTTTTAGTAAAATCAAATGATCATTTTTATTATTTTTTGATTCAGTACAGGTTAAATTATAATTTTTATAACTAGAATCATTACTATAATCAAATGAATCATTGTATTGTGTGCTGTCAAAACTGTCATTATTATATAAAGATATAATATCTTTATCATTCATTATTAGTGTATTTATAGATATGTTATTTTCATTATTCTTTTTATTTGAAATTTTATAAATTGTATCTTTAAACAAGACAAATTCCTTGTGAAATAACTAGAGTAAAATAATTATTTTTATAATTTAATATTATTTTAAAACTACTATTAAAAAAAATTTTTTTTATTGATTTTATATTATTTATATAATGAAAACTTACAGTATTCTCAACACAGCATTCTGTTTTACAAAATTCTACGTATTCTCTATATAAAGTTTTATCTTTTAAAAGCTTTTTTAAACCTTTCATAGATTTATCGACTTTTCTCATAAAAACTTTTACATAAAATAATTCAAATAACTTTAATATCATTATTAAAAAGTGTTAATATTTTGTTTTATAAAATACATTTTTAAATTATATATTTTTTTAATTATTTCAAATATATATATATTATATATATATATATTTGAAATAATTAAGGTTTAACTTACAGGTTTGATTACGTGTAAAAAATGGAACACTGCACATGTTAAAATTATAAAACTAATCATTTTGTTTCATAATAATATATGATAAATAAAGTATAAAAAATTTTAAATAAATTATTTAATATATTTAGTAATATTAAAAAAATTATAAATTAACAAATACCAATCGGTTGGCCATAAACGAATAAATTGTGGTGTACAATTATATTTTGGTATAAGTGATGAACCCAAATAGCCAATTATACTAATAAACATAGATATTAATGAAATATATAAGAGATTTTTTATTTTGAATGTATCTTCAATTTTTCTTAGTACATTTAACATATATGGAACATATAATAATACAAATGATAAGATTATAATTAATTGTGGAATATATTCAACACTATTATTATTTACAAATGTTATTAAAAATCATAATAATTAAATTTATAATATATTGTTAATATTTATTTGTATTATGTTAATTATTATATTATTATTATATTATATATATTTATATGAATTGTATTAATTATTATATTTTTAATTCATTATGAATATTTATAAATTAGTGTTAAGTATATGTCATTTTTTTATATTACATTTATATTCCAATTATCATTACCTTAATGTGCAAAATCCTAAATCTTGATGACCAATAATTCTATAATTTTTTCCTAGAGGCGAAACAGCAAATGAATATATTGTAATAATTATTACATAGAATATTGTAAAATAAATTGGATGTTTTTCAATTAAATACACCCTTACATTTTCAATTGTCTTTTTTTTTAATATGATATTTTTCTTCTTTTTGCTTTCAATATGAACATTGATATTTACAGCTTCTACATAAGCATTAGCTGAAGCATAATATTGTTTTATATACTTTGTAAAACAGCTTATACAAGAAATAAATATCATAGGATAACCTTTTATATATGATTATTTATTTATTCATTCATTGAATTATCCATAGATTTATTCATTTATTTATTTATTTATTTATTTATTTGTTCATATAAAAAATATAATATAAAATAATTGTAAATTATTAATTAAACAGTATTAAAGTATAGAATATACATATATAATATTGTAATAAAAAGAAGGAAAAGAAAAGAGAAAAATAAATCTTATAGTAAAAAATCATAATTTTAACAACAATAATAATAGTAATACAATTATTATTATTAATATTATACATACTAATTCCTGAAGCATAAAAAACTAAAAAACATGGATAATTTGTATAATATACCTTTATATTATATATAAACATTAAAATAATTATTATATAAAAACATTAATATTTAATATTTTCTATTTAATTAAAATAATACTTACTTGAATTCCATATGAATTTGAAATACAAATTATACAACCAATACAAAATTGAATTAATAAATAAGGGCTACTTCTTTTAATTATATAATTATTTCTATAGATTAATATTAAAATTGCTGATATTATAATACAAATTATCATAAAATAGCAATAAATGTAAAAAAACGATTTTAAATGAAATAAAGAGAGAAGTTCTTCTTGAGAATCAACATATTGACTACATTTATTAAAATAAGAAACAGTTCTAGGATTTTTCTTATCCCAATCGTCCGGAAAAGGAAATTTATCATTAATCATTTGTTGTAATATTGTCAATTTAAAAAAAATGTCAAAATTTAATTTTATTTATTTAAAAAAAACTATTACATTATTATTATTATTATTATTATTATAATGATGATAAGTCAAAATGTTTATAAATAATATTGAATTAATACATATAATCTTTATAAATAATGGGAATATATATATATACAAATTGATAGATAGATAGATAGATAGATAGACGATAAAAAAAATGAATTAAATTTATATACTAAATATATTATTTAATGGTTTCTTCAATTTATTTTATATTATTATTGTTAATATTTTTCTATTTTTAATTATTTTTCTTTTCTATTTCTATTTTCAATCATTTTATTTTCTTTTTTACTTTTACTTTTTTGTCTATATAGTATTTTATTTTATTTTTTTTTTTTATGGTTTGTTTTGTGTTTTTGTTGGTTTTATTGTTGAAATGTTTCTCTCTCCTTTATAATAAAATATATTAATATATATATTAAACATTACATTTATATTATATGTAAATATATATATGAATTAATTTATTATAATTTATCAAGATATTTAATTAATTCTATATTAATTATTATTTAATTTTTTTTATTATAAATAAATAAATAAATAAATAAATAAATAAATAAATAAATAAATAAATAAATAAATAAATAAATAAATAAATAAATAAATAAATAAATAAATAAATAAATAAATAGTGTAAGTAAATAAATAATTATAAAATTTTAATTATAAAATTTTAATTATTATTATTTATTAATTAGATTTTAATTAATTTATATTATCCATAAAATAATTTAATAAAAAACGAAAGTTTTAAGTGATTTTCTTTTATTAAAAAAAAATAACACAAAAAAAATTTAACAAAATAAAATGGAAAATGTATAAAAATTATTCAATTTTATATTATTTGGTTAATATATTCTATATATATTTATAATGAAAGTGAATTCATTAACAAAAATATAAAAAATTCTTTTTATTTCATTTATATATTATAAAATACAGAGGTTTTAATTTTTTAAACTTTATTTTTTATCTTTTTTCTTGATATTTATATAATTGACGTAAGAATTAATAAATAAATTATGTAAAATTTCATTATAGGCATCGTCATAAATACATTCAACATTTTCTTCATTTTCAAAAAATTGTTGAACTGTTACTTTATTCTCAACTTCTTTTGTGAAGACTTTAATTTTTCGTGTTAAATTTTTAATTACTTTTCCTGTAACATTTATAGCATATGGAGATTGTGTTGAAATAAAAATATCATAAATTTTTGTAATTACTGTAATAACTTCTTGTAAGTTATTACTATTAACACTATTATTAATATTGGTATTGATGTTATTAAGACTTGTATTACTGGTACAAAAATTACTTTTATGAATGTTAGTTAGACTAGGCGCTCCTAAACGGTTCATTTTTGGTATTATATTTGTTGGAATTGAATTTTCTCTTTCTTTATTAATACTAGTATTACTATTATGATTACTGTAAGTCTGAATATTAGTTATACTAGAAGTTTCTAAACGTTTTGTTTTTGAAATTAAATTTGTTGAACTTATTGGACCTGAATTTTCTTTTTCTTTATTAATCATAAATTCTGTACTTGAAAAACTAGCAATTTCGCTTAAAGGTGCTTCTTTATTTGAATATGAATCTAAATATTGTAATGAAATAGAAAATATATCATAGTTTTCTATATTAGTTATATGTTGTAAAAAAATAGATATGCAATTTGTATTATTTGTAGCATGAATATGGGCCATATATTTTTTGAATTTTTCATATTCTTTACAAAATAACTTCAATATTATGAATTAAATAAAATTTAAATTAGAAATTTATATTATTTAAACAATTATTATTAATAACTTTCTATATTATTTAATGTCATACCACACTTTCAGCACAGCAGTTATCAAAACAGAATAAAATAAATTCATTACATAAATTTTTATCCTTTAATAATTCTTTAAGTCCACTCAGAGATATATCAAATTTATTAATCTTCTTTTCTGTAATCATCCAATATAGTAACTATTTTTTTTTAAATAATGAAATATCAATTTTTATTTCTGTTATATATTTCGATTATTTATAAATATTTACCGGTTTTGTAATAAGCATAAAATGAATAATTAAAGTCATTAGAATTAAAAAGCTACAAAAATAATTTTATAATAACAATAATCACAATAAGTCATTAATTATTTAATTATTAATTATTATTAATTATTAATTATTATTAATTATTAATTATTATTATTATTATTATTATTATTATTATTATTATTATTATTATTATTATTATTATTATTATTATTATTATTATTATTATAATATAAAATTACCAATCAGATGGCCAAACAGTAATAAATTTATTACAGCTAATGTTCGGGATTAATACAAAAATTACATATAAGATTATGCATAAAACAGATATACCAAAAGAAATAATTAATGAATTTGTCATAGGATTTAGGGTATTGATTTTTCTAATTTCCATAAATGAAATTGGAACAAAAATAAAGAAGAAGAAAACTATAATTATGAATTGGGGTAAATATGGTAATCTTTAAAAAAAATATTTAATATTAATATAAATCTTATCTGTTATTATAGTAATATAAATAATTATAACATCAGATTAATTACGATAAAGAGCAAAACCCTTTACTTATAGGAGATAAACTAAAATTTTCATTAGTAAATGATATAATTAACGAATAAATAAAATATAAGACTGTATATATAGCAGAAGCAATTATAATTTTTCTTTCTGTCAATTTTGAAAATAGCACTTTATATACTGTTTTTTCGTCTCTTTTCATATAATTTTTTAATAATAAATTATTTGAAGCATTATATTTATTAATCCATTGCACAACAAAACCCATACAAGACATAAGCATATAGGTATAACCTTTTTATATATATTATATTATATATAAATTATAAATAAATAAATAAATAAATAAATAATAGTTATTATTATTATTATATTGTATTACTTAAACCAGTTGTTAGTAATGTTAAATAACATATGCACGTTTTGTAAAAACCCTAAATTAATTATATTATATATAAAAGATTTTTGAATGGTTTGATAATTATTATATTTTATTATGTTGTTTATAAATGTATAAATGAAGACTCTTTTCTCAAAATTAATTAAAAATAGATTTCTTACATCGATTTCTGTAGAAATCATTACTAATAATAAATGACCTACAATATACAACAATGACAATTTATAACATTTATAATTAATAGCATATTTATATTTAATAAAAATTAAAACTACCGTTGTAATTAAATTATATATTATTGTTCCAATCGTAAAAGTATAATAAAAAATAGAAGGATTAAATAAGTCATTAAGCTCTTGTGGGGTATCGACTACATCTTTACATTTTTCATAATATTTAACTGCTCGTATATTATTTGGATCTAGTTCCGTTTCATTAATACTAAATGTCATTTGTATTTAGTTTTTTTCTTTTTTCTTTTTCAAGTTTAATATTTAATATTTATATTTAAATATATAATAAAATTTTTACTAATATTATATGTATGATTGTGGGTTATGTTTCTTTTTATATCTATATTATTATTATTGCAATTGTTATTTTTTATAATATATATATTTATATAAAAGATAATTATAAATTAATAATAAGTTAAAAATGTTAAATATTTCAATGACTTTATCTTTATATATTCATTTATTTTGTCGAAGAAAGAAATTTCTTAAATTTCCCATAAGATTTTTGATTAAGATAAATAAATAAGATAAATTATTCTTAATATTAATTAATATTAATTAAAATAAAAAGAATTTTATTTTATTTTATTTTTATTTCTATTAAACAAATATATAGTATTTTTTTTAAAAAAAATAAAATATGTATCAAAATAATTATATTTTTTTGTAAATGAAAAGATATTATGGATACATATTAAGACAATAAAGTAATAATAATTTAAAATTATTATGATATAAATATTTTTAATTTCATAAAAATTTGTCTCAAAGAATAGTAATAATGAATCTTAATAATTTTAAAATAATTTAAACTTAAAACAAAAATATATCCGTTTAAAATAAATATAATATATTTCTTTTTCTTAATTTCGAAATTGTTTTAATTAGTTTATCTTTCATAATATTTGTT
>MCFG01000084.1:62500-110000 GCA_002104895.1 Anaeromyces robustus | reverse complement strand
CAGAGTTCATAAACTGAAAATGGTAAAAATATCAAGAAAAAGAAGAAAATTAAAAATAATTGAGGTGCATATTCCACACTTTTAATTTCATAGATAATAATGAATCATTTAATATTAATACATATTAATGTGAATAAAAAATATAAAAGTTTTATTAGCATATATAGTAATATAATATAATTTTATTATTAATTTTATTCTTTTTTAATATATATTTAATTACGTAAGTGTACAAAATCCTTGCTCTAATGGAAATATAGAATAATCCTTGCTTATAAATCCGATTATTACAGAATAAATAATAATTATGGCTAAATAGGTAAACAAAATTTTTGTAATAAATTTAGCAGATATATAAAAATTAAATTTATTTAATAATTTATGGGTTGTAACTTTTTCTGTTGTTGATTTTGTTGGTTCACTGAAATTTGATGATATTGCACTTTCATCATTTGCAATTTTATCATATGCATAATTTGAATAATAACATTGTTTTAAATAATTTAATATATATCCCATGCATGGTATTATTAATAATGGATAACCTTTATCATATTTAATAATATAATATTAAAAGATAGTATATAAATTTTAATACGTCATAAAATATAATAATAATTATAAAATATATTTATTTTATATAATAATAAAAATAAAAATGTGTATATATACTTATGCCAGTACAGAAAAACATTAAAAAGCATGGATATTTAGTATAATTAATCTTTATTATATATAATAATTTTTAAGTATTCAATATAATTTTTTTTTATTTTAGATTTTTAATTATAAATATATCTTGAAATACCTGAACAAAATATGAATTTGCAATATTAATTAATCCACCTGCTGAGAAAAACAACGTTAATCTAAAACTGCTATTTAGAGATTTATAATCCTTACGAAAGATTATAATTAGAATAAACGTTATAAAAATATATGAAAAAGTAGCTATGCATAGTACATGATATACATAAGTTACATCAAATATTGATAATATTTCATCCATTGAATCGACATATTCTTCACATTTTTCAATAAATGTATGTGCTCTCTCATTTGTTATATCTAATTTGTCCGATGGAAATTCAAACTTTGGCATTTTTATTTTATTATATAATAATTATTTTTTATTTTTATCTTGTATTTTTTAACATTAAATAATGATCATGTATATTTATAATATTTATTAAATAGTTAGAAAAAAAAATACAAATATATAAAAGTTAGTAAAGTATTCAAGAAAAAATAATGAATTATAAAATATTATTTTTTAATAAATTTATATATAATAATAATAATAGATAATTATATAATTAATTTAATTAAAATGAAAGGTCAATATTGTTATAATGGAATAAGAAAAGTTATAAATTAATTATATTATATAACATAATGTATCTTAATTTATTTGTTTAAACAACATTTTATTGGATTTTAAATCACCTGTATATTTTCAAAATAAAATTTTTTTTCAAATTAAAATTATTTTTTTACAAAATAAAATTATGATTTTATTAATAAAACAATTTTTTTTAATTAAAACAATAACTCTAATTAATATATATATATATAAACATAATAATTAAAATTATAGAAATAGTCCATAAAAATGGTACAAATAATTCAAATTAAACTATTTGTACCATTTTATTGTTTAATATAATTGAAATTTTAAAAATTATCCGTAATAATAAATGTTTTAAATTGCATTAAATATTATATTAAATAATTTTATTTATATAAATTATAAGTTGATAAAATTATTAACAAATGTATATTAATATTAACAATTATCATCAAAATCATATAGTTTTAATGCAGTACATATAAATGTTTTTAAAAACTTTAACTATATAGTATTATATTCAATTATTAATAAGTTTAAAAAAAAAAAACACACTATTATATTGTATTTGTTAAAAGTTTGAATAATAATAATAATAATAATAATATAATAATAATAATAATAATAATAATAATAATAATAATAATAATAATAATAATAATAATAAAGTTTATTATTTATTTATTTATTTATTTATTTATTTATTTATTTATTTTTTTTATTCTATTTTATTGTTATTATTTTTATTATAATCATGAAAAGAAATAAAATATTTCATTAATAATTTATAATTAAATTTTTATTTGTTGTTATTATTATGTACCCATGATAAATTAAATTTTTTTAAATATAAATATATTTATGATATTATCTTACTATAGCTCATAACATATATATACATTATTATTATTATATATTAAAGTTATAATAGGATAAAAATTATATATAAACTTTTTCAGTATATTTAAATAAGTGCTATATTGATTATTTTGTAATTAAGTATTTTTATATGGTTTATTATTCTATTAATTTAAATAAGTTATATTATAATATATTATAATTTTAGATAAATAAAAAATTTTTATAATTCTAGATAAATAAAAAAAATTTTAAAGTAAACAACTAATATATTAAATAAAATATTCTAATATTCTAAAATAAAAAATGAAAAAAAAAAAAAAATTACAAAATTATTACTATAAATTAGAATTATTCTTTCTTAAAACTTTTAATTAAAATTGATTTTAAAATTAAAATTTTTATTGAAAAAAATCTTTTGAATCTTCATTAAAATCTTCTTTTCTTTAAATTTAATGATTTAATGCCTCTTCTTTCTTTTCTTTTATTATTATCTTCCTCTTCATTTTCATTTTGTTTCTAACAATTAAAATATATATTATTATATATTAATTAACTAATATATTTATTATTATTTTTATTAAATATATTACCTGTTTTCTTTTATTTAATTTAAATGTTAAAGCCATTGAACCAGTATTTGATCTCGTACTAAAGGATTCATCTGTTAAATTACTAACTCTATCTCCAAATGATTTATTAGATATTTTAAGACTATTTTTAGAACCAAACATTTGTCCTGACTATAAATTTAACAATAAAAAATTATTTAAGTTAGTTTCTTCTTTATTAATAATTTATTAATTTATTTATTTAGTTTTTACTTTAATTTCTTTAAATTCTTTTGATTTTGGTTTTTGAATTTGTTTTGTTTTCTTTTTTGGTATATATTCTTCTTCTTCTTCTTCTTCTATTATAAAATAAATTATTAAAATTTTTATTATTATATTATTATATATTAATATATTAATCTATTAATTATTAATAATTTGAATTTAATAGTTTTTTTTTTTTTTTTTTTAAACTTTACCAAATTCTGATGATGAAACATCACTTCCATGACCTTCAGGTTCACTTTCTTCTTCATTTTCTTCTTCATCATCATTTTCAGTAAAAGTAGCTTTTTTATTTTCTGTTGGATGAAGTAAACGATAGGCATCAGTAGTTTCATCAATTGCAAATTCTGGGTCTTCAAATATAGATGAGAAACGACTATCACCTAATGGATTTTCAATAGTAGCATTATCACGTTTAAGTTTCTTTTTATCATTACTAGCATTATCTTTAATAAGTTGTGAAGCAAAAGCTTTATTAACCTTTGGTAAACGTTTAGAGACTGAAATTCTACTAGCTCTTTCTTTTTCAATTTTTTCTTGTACTCTTCTTCTACGATATTCTTCATATTCAAATGGATTAGCAATAGATTTAGCCTAAAATTTTAAATAAAATTGATTTAATAACATATGAATTTTAATAATAATATAATATATAATATATATATATATATATAATATAATATAATATAGTATAAAATAATATAGTATAATATAATATAATATAATATAATATAATATATTTTATAATATTTTACTTTTTGATATAATCTAAGATCAACGAAATAACCGTGCATATAAGCTCTTAAAACATTAGTACCAATTAAATGATCTAAACCAAGACTAGTTAATTCTTTTTTAGAAACAAATTTATAATCATCATACATATCTTGATTACTTTTTTCCTCCATTTCTTCCTATTTTTTTTAAAAAAATATATTATTTTATTTTTGAATATATAATTTAAATATAAAAATATTATAAATTTTTGTTGGATTAAATTTATATTATTATATATATATAAATAAATATGTAGTTAAACATACTGTCATGTTATCTAAGAAAGTACACCACTTTGGTGCAATTCCAAGTTGTGGTATATAATATGACTGTATTTGCGAACCTTCATTTGCTAAAAATATTAAACCTGTATCTGGAACAATACAACAATCATTGATATCATTTGGAGGTTCTACATTTGTAAATATTTTACCCTAAATTTTATTTTAATTTTATATTAATATATATATTAATATAAATCATCACATAACGATAATTAATAATGACATCAAAAAAAATAAATATATATAAATATATATAAATATATTTAAACATACTGTTGTTTCATTCCATATTTTTACAATTTTGGTATCAGCCGATATAACATTTTGTGATTTATGATAAATAATATTCTTTATTGGGTAACCATATTGATGATCTTTAACAAGGAATGGCTTATTATTTCTTAAATCATATAAAAGAACTTGTCCTGTTGATGTACCAACACCAAATGTTAAACCATCGTTCTTAAATTTTACTGTAGATACTTGCGGATTTGATTCAAGCGTAATCATTGGATTTTGAAGAATATTTATTACAGGATTTAATGTTGTTAAACAAGTTTTATCCCTTGGATCCCAAAATTCAATATTTCCATCTTCACCTCCAAATGCAAATAGTTGATGAGCTGGATTGATATCTAAAGTCTTTTTTTGGTATTAAATTATAAATTATTTTAAATTAATATTAAGTTATGTATACCATTGATTATATTTTTAAAAATGTTATTTTATATATAAAAATATACATTTATTGCTGGTAATGAAGTAAATAAAGATTTCATAAAACGTCCTTGCTCTAAATTTAAACGATAAACTTCAGAACTATTTCCAACAACCATTAAGTCACATGATTGATAATGATATTTCATATCTCTTCCGTTCTAACAATTTTAAAAATTACCAAAAATATATTTTTAATATTAGAAAAATATTAGAAAAAATATATATATATATTTATATATATATAAATAAATAATACACACTTTTGGAACTCTTGTTTTATAATGTATTCCAAATTGAGTATGAAATTCAACTGAACGATCAGCTTGTAAATGGACAGTTTTAGTCCAATCATCAGATAATATCTAAATTTATAACAAAATTAGAATTGACTTTATAATAACAAATTATAATATTATTATAATTACCTCGAATTGAACATTTTCACAATCTGTATGTCTATCAAATTTCATAGCTAATTGATTTACATCATAAACTCTAAATTGTGGTTTATAAATACCTTTTTTATATATAAATAAAAAAAAAAAATGAAGGATATAAAGATATTAATAAAAAGAAAATAATTAATATTTATTTTATATTAATGAATTTTTCCATTAATATATTTTTTTATAATAAAAATTAATATTATTAATCTTTAAAATTATACCTGAAGCAATAATATAATTGCCATCTCTTGAAGTTTTTATTTTTAAAGATGCTTCTGGAAAATCAAAATCTTGAATTAATTCAACTCTATTTCTCCATTCTATGAATTAAATATAATATATTATAATTAGTATTTCAAATCATTAAATAATCTTGTCTATTTATTTTTTAATTAATTTGATTTTTTAAAATATTTTTTCATTTAATATTTATGTTTTTTAATATTTTAAATTAAATTAAATCATCAGAGAGGTTTGTCAAATTAAATTACCTATATCATGTTTCAATGATTTTCTATTTCTTCTTGCAAGCCAATCTGGTATTGCTAATTTTGCTGCTGAAGTGATTGAATATATTTTAATATCATTTGGATTTGATACTTTCAAAGCCATAATTTAAATTTTTTATTTTTTTTTAATAATAGTAATCTATTTGAATATAAAATTACAAACTTAAAATATTTTATAAAATTGTTATTCTTATGTTATTGATAATTTATAAAATATTAAAATAGAAAATAAAACTATATTAACTTTTTTTTTTTTTTTTTTTTTTTTTTTAATGTATATTTTTGATTTTTTAAAATAATTTTAAACTTTTTTAAGATATTGATTGGATAATAATATTCATATTTAATTTATTTATTATATTTGTAAATATGAAAACTTTAAAAAAAATGAATTTAAAATAGAATAAGTATATTAATAATTTCAATTTTTTTTATCTAATAAAAAATTTTTTTTAAATTGAAATAGAAGTAAATGCTCAATTAAAAATGTTTATTTCTGAGAATATATTAAATCCTAATAATAATTCTAATAATAACAATAATAATAATTTCAATAAAAAAACAAAAAAAAAAAATAAAAATGATGAAAATGAAAATGAATTATTAGTATTCGGTTATTCATGCCATATATTTAGGTAAAATTGTAATTAATTAATATTTTAATTTTTTTTTAAAATTTAATTATGATAATTTTTAAATTGTAATATTTTTTATTTATATATTAAAATATATTTATTTAATATATATATAATAGAGATGATTCCAATGCTGAACGTTTAGAAAAAGAGAATGGTGATTTATTAATTCCATGGCATGATGATAAAGAATATTCATTATACTTGGATAGGTAATAACTGAATGAAATGTTATACAGATAAATATATTTATAAGAATAAAGCAAGATGTAAAAAAATATAATTAAATAAAGCATATTAATAAAAATATATCATGACAGCAGTATTGACATAAAATACATTTATAAAAATAATAAAATAATAATAATAATAATAATTATAATAATTATAATAATAATAATAATAATAATAATAATAACAATAGCAATAATAATAATAATAATAATAATAATAATAATAATAATAATAATAATAATAATAATAATAATAAAAAATAATAATAATAAAAAATAATAATTATCTTATTTTTTAAATTTAAAACACCTTTACGATAAATGAATGAATGAATGAATGAATAAATCAATAAATTAATATAATAATAAATTAATAAATTAATAAATAAATAAATATATAATAAAATTTTAAATTCGTTAATTCATAATCAATAGAAATAATGGTAAAAATTAATATATAATTTTTAGACTTAATTTTATATATTATATATAAATTTTATTAAAATTTTTTTGTATTAAATATATTATATAGGTATGATGTAAGAAATTTAATTGAAGATAAAATAACTCTTGAAGAAATGGAAAATTCAATGAGCATTTCAAATACCGAAGAAATTATATATGACGAAGAAAGATATTTAGATCTTGATTCTGAAGAAGAAAAATTAAATGAAATGTCTGAAGACGAACGTGAAATATATTTAGGTATATAATTATACCATTTTATTATTTATTTTATTTCTAAATATCATATTATAAAAAATAATAACATTTTTTGTTAAATAACTAATATCATAAAGAAATTAAAAGAGAAAGGAAACAAAAAGAAAAAGAAGAGCAAGAGCAGGAACAAGAAGATGGTACTATATAATAATAATAATAATAATAATAATAATAATAATAATAATAATAATAATAATAATAATAATAATAATAATAATAATAATAATAATAATAATAATAATAATAATAATAATAATAATAATAATAATAATAATAATAATAATAATAATAATAATAATAATAATAATAATAATAATAATAATAATAATAATAATAATAATAATAATAATAATAGATGATATAAAATCAGATGACTCTGTAGATATAGAAAAGGTAATTGTAAATAATTAATTTGAATATATAAAAAAATTCTAATCTTTTCACTTTACTTTTTAAAGCCTTCAACTGAACAACAACGAAAAATTATAGAAAAAACTGCAAAATTCATCACAGAGAGTTCAAATCCCCAAATAGAAATTGTTATTCAAGTATATATTTTATAAAGTTAAAGTTTTATTGAGTAATTAAATTAACTATGTATATGTTTTACTGATTTAATTTAATTTTTGTCTTTATTTTTAGGCAAAACAATCAAGTAATCCTTTATTTAATTTTTTAAATAAAAATGATATATTATACCCATATTATCAACGAATATGTTTATTAATGAAAATGGGGATATATACATACTCTGAAGAAGAATTAATTAATTCAAATGAGGATGGAAGTGATGAAGATAAAAGTAAAAATGAAGAAACTGGAAGCAAAAAAGAAAAAATTGATGATAAGGAAATCAAAAATAATGAAAAGGATAATAATATAAAAATAAGTGATAATAATTTAAAAAATGATGAAGAAATGAAATATAAAGAATTAGAGAAAAGAATGTAATATATATATATATATAATAGTAATTTAATAATTAAAATTAAATTATTAACTTTTTCTAATGTTTTAAATAAATATTTAAATAATTAAAGACCCAATAATACAAAAATTATAATAGAAAAGATTACGAATTACATAGCAAGAAATGGAAGTGAATTTGAAACTTTAGTGAGACAAAAAAACATAGGTGATGAAAGATTTTCATTTATGCAACCATGGGTAAAATAAATTTCAAATATATAAATATTTTGGTTCTTACTCTTAAATTTTTTTTTATCTATTTATTTATTTATCTATTTATTTATTAATTAATTATTTATTTATCTATTTATTTATTTATTTATTTATTTATTTATTTATTTATGCTTATAAATATTTTATTTTATTTTATTTTATTTTATTTTTTATTTTATCTATTAATACCTTTTTCTATAAATTATTCAATTAGAATATTTATTATGGTTATTATAAATATAAAATTAGTCAATGTTCAAAAAGTAATGAAAATAATGTATCATCTAATAAAGAAAATGATAATAATAATAATAATAATAATAATGATAAGATAAGTTTAAATGATGAAAATTCTACGCAAAATAGCGATAATAATGATAATAATAAAAATAACAATAAAATAAATATTGATAAAAATCAAAGTAACAAAAAGGAAATATTAGAATTAAATGAAGAAAATAAAGGTAGTTATTATTTATTTTAAATTTATATATAAATTCATTTTTTTAAATTATTAATTTATATTTTTTATATTTTTTAAAATAATTAAAATAATTAGATATTAAAGAAGTAAAGGCAAAAAGGCTATTAAAAATGAAAGAAATAATAGCGCGAAAAAAATTAAAAAAAAACCAATAACTTAAATTGAATATGATATATCTTTATTCATTAGGATGATAGTATAATATATATCAAAGTATTTTTAATATAATAATTATTGAATTTTTTTTTTTTATAATTATACATAGAAACAAAAAAAAAAAAAAAAAAACATAATTTATTAGTATAATAAATTATTTTTTCATTAGTGCAATAAATTCACATAGAACAAAGAATGTAGTATAAACTTTATTAATAACTAAATTAGTCTGGTCTGGGTTTTGAACATTATTTTAAAAATTTTTTGGTTTAAAAGTTTATTTTTATTAAATATAAAAAATTTTTACATTTAATAAAAGATATTAACTATAATTAATTTATAATACCAAAATTTTTTATTTTTTTAATTTATAAATCTTATAGAGTTATGATATGTTTTTTTAATTTAAATATTTATTATTTATTATTTATTTATTTATTTATTTATTTATTTATTTATTTATTTATTTATTTATTTATTTATTTATTTATTTATTTATTTATTTATTTATTTATTTATTTATTTATTATTTATTTATTTATTTATTTATTTATTTATTTATTTATTTATTTATTTATTTATTTATTTATTTATTTATTTATTTATTTATTTATTTATTTATTTATTTATTTATTTATTTATTTATTATTTTTAATATTATTGTTATTCAAAAATGTATACCAATATTTAATATTAATTTATGCGATTATAATAAGTTTTATATATTACTCATATAAAATTTTATAATTATTATTAATGGATATTCATAATATATATGAAAATTAATATTATTAATGAATATTTGTTTTTTTTTTTAATTATTTATAATATATATATGTTAAACATAATACAAATAACAAATTCATATTAAATTAATACTGATAATACAATTTAATATTCAATTTAATAATAAAAATGATAATGATTATAATAAAAATAAATAAATGAATGAATAATAAAATAAATAAATAAATAATAAAATAAATAAATAAATAATAAAATAAATAAATAAATAATAAAATAAATAAATAAATAAATAAATAATAAATAATAATAAATAATAAATAATAAATAATAAATAAATAAATAATAAATAATAAATAATAAATAAATAAATAAATAAAAAATAAATAAATAAATAAATAAATAAATAAATAAATAAATAAATAAATAAAATATTAAATATTAAATAATAGTAAAATATAAATTTAAAAATTTAAATAAATTTTTATATTATATAATACAACTTAATAAAATTATTTAAATTTATCATTTAAAACTTTAATTATTGTAATGAATAAATTTTTTTTATTAAATTTTTATTTTTTTAAATCAAAACTAATAGAATATTAAATAATAATTTTTTCCTTCTTTTTCTTATTTTTTTTCATTATTTAATATTGTTGCAATCAATTTATATTTAATAATTCCATATAAATAAATATTAAAAAAATAAATAAATAATAAAAAATCTATAATATTATATATTTTTGATTTATAATATTTAAATATTTTTTTAAGATATAAATATTTAAACAAAATGCTAAAGTTTAAATATATATGTATCTTCCTATTATTCGTTAGTTATGTATTTACAAAAGTAATTAAAGAATCCATTAAAAATTGGGAAGATCTAATAAATTACACACCGAGTAATAAAAACGATGAATATATATTTCAAATAGAGAAAACTCTTAACGCTAATGAAGAAGCAACTGGATTCTTAAGTAGATTTAAAAAAGTTACACTTAAAGGACAATCTGGAAAGACTGCAATATATTGTACCCAAGAGGGGGATTCTTCTAGTTTGTTTCAATTTAGTAGTAAGACAGATTCACTCGATTTAACAATAGAAAATATTAGTTTCAGTTCGTGTAAATATGCTCAAGTTGTTGTAGAAGGACCAAAAATTAATGTTTCCATAATTAATAGTGAATTTTTGTCAAATTCAGAATCAGCTATTCAAGCTACTAGTATAAAATCTTTAACAATCCAAAATTGTCTATTTAAGTAATGTATTTGCTTATAATTATATTTTAATATAATGTTTTATAATTTTTATAAAATTGAAAATTTTCCAAAATTTATATAAATATATATTTTTTATATATTTCTATTTATATTTCTATTTATAATTTATATATTAATGTTAAATGAAAATATATATAATTTTTTTATTGTATATAAATAATAATAGAAAATGTAAAAGTAATAGTTCAAGTGTCAAGCCACAAATTTATGTAGAAAATGGAAACGATTTTAGAACTCTAGTTACAATTGAAAATACAACTGGTATTGAAAATTCAAATGAAATAAAAGATATGAATGCATCTGGGGGTTGGGGCTATTTTTCAAATTCTGAAATTCAATTTAAAGGCATTATTTCTGATGGTAACAAAAGTGACAATAAAGGAGGTAAATAATTTACACACATTATTAAATATTTTGTTGGTAATTTCATATTAATAAAAAAATTTTTATAATAAAAAATATAAATAAATAAATAAATAAATAAATAAATAAATAAATAAAAAAAAAGCTGTTTTTAATTTAAGAAATTGTACTGGAACGATTAAAGATTCAGAGTTTAAAAACAGTAAATTTAACGGAAAGGGTGTCATTTATCATTATAGTAAGTAAAAAATTTTTTTATAAATTATACATATATGTCAATTAAATCACTAATATATATATATATCTATAAATATAATATATAGATTCTATTACTGAGTAAGCAAAAATATAACAACAATAATTTTTAATATTATACTAAAAAAAATTATTATAATTATATAAAAAAATAACTTTTTAATTTATGAATGGAATATTAATAGAGTTTATAATACAACTTTCCACGACAACGAAGGTAATGCTGGTGGTATTTATTATGAACAAGGTTCATCTACAGATCCATTAAGTAAATATGAACCATCAAAAATATATAACTGTACATTTGAAAGTATGTTTTTATGATATAATTTAATATAATAATACTATTATAATTTAAAAATGTAATTATATATTTTTATATTATTTGATTTAATAAACAAAATTATATTTATACTATTTTTTATTTTTATATCAATTAAATATAAAGATAATATTGGTATTGATACACAAAGAGCTGGTGCTATTTTTGCTGAAGGTGCCCAAAGTGTTTATATTTATGATTCTGTTTTCAGAAAACTTAAAGTCGTTTCACGTGGAGGTACTTTCCAAATTAATGGTAAATCTCTTATTAGTACGGAAAATTGTATTTTTGATGATATTTTTGCATCAGATGCAGGTGCTGTATTTAATTCAGGTTATGTCAGTAGTGTTATTGTTAAAAATTGTATCTGTAAGTATTTCAGTTCTAAAAGCATAAAGTTTTATTATTTAATAATAATAATTATAATAATAATAATATAATAATAATAATAATAATAATAATAATATATATAACACATAAAAAAATATATTTTCAATATAATAAAATTTTTATAATATAAATATTAATAATATAATAATATAATAATAGTTAGAAAAATTTATGCTAATTCTGGTGCTATCGTTAACTCAAACACTGGTAATTCTATTATTTTTGAAAACACATATATTGAAGATTCTTTTTCACAAAATGGTAATGTATATAAATAGTTATAATATTAAAGTATTATATGTATTAATAAAATAAAAAACATTTTTATTTTAATAATTGAAAAATAATAGCATTGTTCAATATGGTTGAATATACTGATAAAACACATGCTAAATATAATAATGTTACGATTGTTGATTGTATTTGTAAGTATAAATAAATATAATCTTATTTTATACATATAAATCATATTAATTTATTTATGAAAATACTTTTCATTATTAATTACATGTTCAATATAGCATCGGATGGTATATTTTATGTATACAAAAATTCATTTGAAAGTTCTTATGTAGATTTTTTCGTCACCAATAGCAAATTCATTAATAATGGAGTTAAAGCAAAATCTACATCATTCTTATCTTCTACAGCTTCTGTTTCAACTGCTGGTCCAGTTATTAACATTTCTGATGTTGGTCAATCTGTAAGTATATAAAAATAATTAAAAATAAACAATATAAATAAAAGATATAATATTATTAAGAAATAATATTAAATAAAACAAAAGAATGTTATTATAGATAATTGTGAATTTATTGGAAATAATGTCAATGTTAAAAATGGTATTGGAGGAGTACTTTCATTAAATTTAAGTAGAAAAAAGCCATTAGTATTTTCTAATTTAAAATTCATTAATAATACTGTTAATTCTAATGGTGGTGGATTGTAATTATTTTTCTTTTTTATAAATTATTTTTTTATTATATATATATAATTCTAAAAAAATAATTAATAATACTAAAATATTAACTAACATATAATATTTACAATACATATTATATTTATACATAATATTTTTTTCTTCAAAAAAAAAAAAAAAAAAAAAAAAAAAAAAAAGATATGTTGGTCCATTAAATTCAGAAGATCCTATTATTGAAATGAAATTTGAAAATTTATATTTTGAGGGTAATCGTGCAGCTGGAAGTGGTGGCGGTTTATATATTGGTGATATTCCAGAGAATGAATATGATATTTTCAGATCATTTACTTTAAATAATTTAACCTTCATTAATAATTATGCAGGTGAATGTGGTGGTATGTATATAAATAAATTATTATATTATAATATATTAAAATTATAATAATCAATAAAATAAATTCTACAATAAATTCTATAATAATATATTTATATCTATTTATATGGTAATAGGTGGTATGTCTGTACAATCTAATATTCTTAAAGGTTATACTTTAGAAAATTTCATCTTCAAAGGAAATAAAGCAGAAATTGGTGGTGGTGCTTATGTACGTATTAAAATACATAAAAAAAATATATAATAAAAATCTATATTAATAAATGTAAAATAATTCTATTATTATTATTTACTATGATTAATTTACATTAAATAAAAATGAATAAAAATAAAAATTTTAGTATTCCGAAAATATTGAATCTACTCCAAAATTTGTTCCAGATCCCCCATTTACTGAAGGAGATACATCAAGTTTTGGCAGATTTATATCATCTGAACCAAGTAAATTTGAATTTAAAGGAAATTTTGAAAACAATTTAGAAATTTACAGTGGAAAAGAATTAAAGAGTTATGAATTTGAATTACTTGATGCTTGGAATAATCTTTATGTATCAGAAAATGTGTTTTCTAATGTTAAAACTTTAACTTTCTTAGCTATTAAAATTATTGATGAAGAGGAATACATAAATTATGGTGATACACCTAGTACTAATGCTGTTATTAGAGGAAATACTTTTGAATTATTTGATCATGGTATTATATACCTATATGAATACAAAACAATTAAATTTTTAAGTAAAATAAATAATAATAATATTATTATATTTCGTATATATTATATTATAATTTAATTAAAGGTATATGTCAACTTGACCAATTCAAGATTTACGGTCTTCCAGGTGTTTATTATTTAGTGTTCTATATTCCGTACGTTTAATAACTTAATAATAATAATAATAATAATAATAATAATAATAATAATAATAATAATAATAATAATAATAATAATAATAATAATAATAATAATAATATAATAATAATAATAATAATAATAATAATAATAATAATAATAATAATAATAATAATAATATTAATAATAATAATAATAATAATAATAATAATAATAATAATAATAATAATAATAAATAGACTTTCTGGTCACTCTAATTTGATTCATCAAAACTTAACTGCAAGAGTTACTATTACAGATTGTAAATCTGAAGAAACAGGGCTTTACCAAGTTGATTCAGAAATTGTTGAAGGATTTACAGAATGTACTACACCTGTATGTGAAGGAGAATATAAATGTGAAAACAAAGGAAATTGTGTCAAACCACCAGAATTATGTAAGTTTTTATTATTGTTGTTTTTATTTGAATTTATTTATGAGATTTTTAAATAATATGATTCTTCTCTTATTTCATTATTAAATAAATAATTAATAATCAAAATAGTTGAAGATGGCTATTGTGAATGTCAACCTGGTTATACAGGAAGAAAGTATGTTTTTTTAAAAAATATTTATATATTATTTATCTTTTTATTTATCTTTTTCTTTATTTTTCTATTACAATAATATTATATTAATTAATAAATTAATTTATAAATTTAAAATGAATAAATAAATAAAAAAATTATTAAATAAATTCTTTCTATATTTTCTTATACAATAAATAGTTGTGCTGATACTGATTATTATCAATGGAATACCTCTGCTAGTGCCATCTTTAATATAACTGATATTGTTTTAATTGTTGTTTTAGTTTTATGTGGTGTTGCAATTATTATTAATAAAAATAAATTATTATTCTCTACTTCTTTCCCATGGTTATTATTAATTTGTGACCTTATATGTATATTTTCTCTCTCATCTATTTTCTTCTTCGATACAGAACCAAATACTTCCATGTGTATTATCTATCCATTTATTCATTATAGTAGTTTCATTATTTTATGGGCTATTATTATGTTTATTTTCTATAAATCAAAAATTATTATTGCACTTCCAACAAAATCAGCTAGTACTTCTGCTCAAATTAGTATTCGACAATCCTTCTTTGTTCAAAGTTCCAATAACAATAATAATAATAGTACCAACAATCAAGAATTATCAAAAGAAAATAAAAATGAACCACAAAAACAAAGCAATCAAGATTTCAGTATTTCTTTATTAGAAACTCAATCAAGAATGAGGGAAGATTTCATTCATTTAGTTTTAACTATTATTTTCTCTTCTTCATATTTAATCTTTATAATTGTATGGCTTGTTCTTTCTATTCTTAAGAATAATGATGATCCTCCAACAAGTTCAATATCTAATGGACAAGTTATTAAAAATTGTCCAATTAATTATCTTGAACCAGTAACTTACATTCAATTATTCCTTCTTCTCTTCGGAATTACTTTTACTAATAGAAAATGGTCACTTGGTGGTTATCATATTGATCTTAGACACTTCGCTTTTGGTATGGCTAACTGGATACTTTGTGGACCTTTCATTACAGTAAGTATATATATAAATCTTTATTATAATTCTTCATTATTGTTTTACATTTTTTTAATATTTTATAAATACATTGATAATAATAGATTATCACTTTCACTATGATGAATGATAACCCAAGTGCTCAACTTTCACTATATAGAGTTAGTATAATGCTTTCAATGACTGTAAGTACTAAATTTAAAATATTGTTTATTATTATAAAACATTTAAATAATATATAATTACAATAAAATAATGAAAAGAAAAAATTATAAACTATTTTTTATTATTATTATAATAAATCATTCCAAATTTTTTTTCTTAATATATATATTAATATATTCTATTACATTATTCACAATAGCCAATTATTCCAATTATTGTTGTACCTAAGTTATTATTAATTAATGATAAGAATGTTAATACTGATGATTACTCAACATTTGCTATTCCATTTAGTGAAAAACAAGTATCTAAACTTACTTCCAATTACAATTCTGAAGTATCTAACTCTCAAACTGGTACTGGTGCTGCTTCATCATTCAACCAAGGAAAAGGAAGTGCTGTTGAGAGTTATGTATAAATCTAAAAACAATAAAAATATAATAATAGTGATAATAAAAAACAAAGAAAATAATATTAAAATAATTATAACAAGAAATGGATAATATAATAAAAAAAATTTTTATATGTAAATTTGAATTATAAATCTTTTTTTTTATTAAAAATAATTTCTTCATAAATGCAATTAAACTTGTATTTGTTATTTATTTTGTTATTATGTATGTACACTTAACTGATAATAAATAAATAAAAAAAATAATATATAAAAATAAATAAATAACAACAATAAAATATATTTATATTAATAGAAATATATCAAAAATTTATATATATATATACTTGTATTTTTAAATAGTTTTTATTAATAATTAAGCTAATCATACAAAAAAAAATAAAATAAAATAAAATAAAAAAATAAAAAATAAGAAAATAAATATGATTTTTATATTATTTGTTAACGCTTTCTTTGATGGAAATTATGCATTTGAAAAACTAAAAATTGATGAGGAATAGAGACAGTGGCATGAACAACTTATTAAAAGTTCATCCGAGTCTCCTGTTCCGGATATTGTGGGTCTGTTGCATTTTCTTACTGTTGTTATATCATTTATAAATATATTCCTTTCGGATTCTTCTCAATTGGTATAATAACAATAAAAACACTCAAAGGCAGCTTCAAGGGCATCGACGTCGAAAAGATAAGACATTGAATTTATTTCGATACGGATTCAAATGACATCTCATTCGTTGAATGATAGAGGTTAGAAGTTTAACTTCTTTCCTTTTTATTTATTTTATATTTTTAATTTGATTAATATATGTAATAAATTTTATTATTTTCTTGTATCTTATATTGTATTTATTTTACATTTCAATTATTAATATATTCTTTACTTTAATATAATATATAATATCACATCTATGTTTAATTTAAATTAATAGTTTTAAATAAAAATTATTAATCTAACCATGAGACTATACGTAGCAAAAATGGAACATCTGGAAAAAGTGTTAGATTTAAATTGTATTTTATATAGATTGCTCCACTCTGCTTTTCCCAAGTCATAATGATTAACTCTTCCACCAAGAACGTAATAATATATATTCTATACTGGAATATATATTTATATTTTCCCAACTGAATAATTAACTAAACTATTAAGATTATCATCTAATTTATTACAAATATTAATATTTTTTTTTTTTAAAAAAAAAATAAAAATAATATTACTGTTATTATTAGAGCTTGATATAGAATTAGAAAAAAAGCATTATTACAATCATTAACTGTAAACATTAGCAGCAAAAATATTATTGTAATTAATGTAACATAAATAAACTATTAACTCTAATAATATTTAATAACTTTATTAAAGACACTAAGTAGTAAAGTTATTGTTTTAAGTAATTAACTAAATCAATATTAATATTTTATATTTAAAAATATATATATAGTAATAAAAATAAAAAAAAAAAAAGAGAAAAAAAAAATAAAAAACAAAAAAATATTCATCTATAATATTTTACGTTATTATAATTTTTTTCTATATAACTATATTCTAATTTTTATTTTTATTTATTTTCATTTATTTATTTTTTTTATTTTTATTTATTTTTATTTATTTTTATTTAATTATATTATATTTTTTATTATTTTATTTTAGTTATTTGTTTTTCTATTTTATTTTGATTAGAATTGCTATTTTATTATTATTATTATTATTATTATTATTATTATTATTATTATTATTATTATTATTATTATTATTATTATTATTATTTTATTTTTTATTACAAAATTATTATTAATATTTTTATTATAATTCAATATTTTTATATTATTAATATTTTTATTATAATAATATCAATATTTTTATATATCTAATATTTATTTATACAAACTATTTCTGTTTTTCTTTTTACGATTATTATTATAATTAAATACTTTTAGTTCATGATAATTCTATTGTTTACATTGATAATTTTTAATTTAAAAAATATTATATATATCATAAAATCATTATTATACTATATCTAAATTTTCTTTTATTAATAATATAATGATATATACTATATATACTAAGCATATATATATATTATTAATTACATTTTTTTATAAATATAAAAATTAAAAATATTAAAATATTAAAAAAAAAAAAAATTAATTAAATGCCAAATATTAAAAAATTAAATTTTCTAATTATAAAATAAAATATTAAATATATAAACATTTATGATTCATATTATACTATTTTTTTTTTTTTTTTTTTTTTTTAAATATATATATTAATAAAAAAATATAAAAATAAATATAATAATAATATTTCGATTTCTTTAAAATATATAAATAATAATTAAATTTTAAAATTATTTTTAAATTTATTTATTTTCGTCTGGTTTTTGATTATCAATATTAATTAAATTTTCTTCATTTTGGGTTTCTAAATTATTTTGTAACTCATCTTCTTTATTGTCAACCTTAACATCAATATTTTCTTCAGCCCATTTATATATATCTTCATTAGATTCTGGACCAGCTTCATCTTCATTTTCTGAACCACTACCAAAATCGAATCCAACAGTAATATCATCAGCACGTTTACTTCCAAATTCATCTTTTGGAACAACACCTTCACTTGGATAATTAACAAAATGATCATCAAGATCAATTTCATCAACATCATCTGATGGTAACTATTTTTATTAATAATGTAATAATAATATTAATATCGATAATAATAGTTAATATATATATATATTTTTTTTTATTATATATAAATAATTATTTTATAATCAATAAATATTTATATACTTGATCAAGCCCATATCTTTGATTATTAGCAGTTGGTCTCCATAAGAAAATAATACAAGTGAAACCGAAAAGATAAATAATATTTAAAAATCCATCAATCCAGAACCATCTAGTTGCCTATTTAGAATTAAAACAATAATATTATTAACATCTTTAATTACTAAATAAAAAACATATATTTTTATACAATAAAATTATAATAAAATTTACCCAATTGTCAACAACCCATTGAACATTTTGACTTCCCATAAAGTTATATGTACTAGCAACAAAGAAGACAAATATGAATACAATACAAATAATAAGTATTCTTCTTAAATTTAAAAACATGCTTAATTTTGCTTCTTGATGTCCTTTTTTATAAAATATAAATATATATAAGTTAATTCCAAATGATATAATATATTTTATATATAAAGATTTATATATATAAAAGTATAAGTACTTTGTTCAAGTTTTTTAATTGAATTTGTTAAAGCAGCTAATGTCCAAACATAGAAAATAGTCATTGTAGCAGATAATGGGAATACAAAGATTAAAACTACAAATTGAGTAATTTCAGTAACAATCATTAATCCAATAGCATATAAAACACCAAAAATAAAGTGGAATAAGGTTAAATATTGCACCTTAGTCATTGTTTTACCTAATGATTGTCTAAAAAAATTAATATATAAAGAAAAATAAATTATATTAAAAATAATATTCTTTTCTAAAAGTAATATTTATTATAATCATGAAATAAAAAATATATGGTTAACACTTACTTTACAACACCATATCCCATACAAACAATTAATAAAATAAAGAAAGTTAAACTATTTCTACCAGCATTCAAACAGCCAGCAAAAATTAAAAGAACTAATGAATTATCATTTGTTGAATTAAAATGATGATAATAAACATAATGCATACTATATTGAAATATTATATAAAATTATTATTATTATTATTATTATTATTATTATTATTATTATTATTATTATTATTATTATTATTATTATTATTATTATTATTATTATTAATAGAAATTTAATTATATAAAATAATAATACATACATCATTTCAGTCATAACGAAAACTGTAATACCAGTAATATAATGTTGAATTGGTAATATATCTTGACGATAAACGTAAGCATTAATACACCAACAAATACAAATTGCAACATAAACGCTATAATTATTATAATTTTTTCAATATATATTAATAGATATTTTAATTATAATATATATAATAATTATTATATATACAATTTATTATAATTTACTTACAGAGCTAAATAACCATAAAACTTTCAAAATAAACAATTAATAATTAAATTTATAAATAAAAAAAAAAAAAGATTATGTTATTAATATATTAAAATAAAACTAATAAAAATAAAAATAGAATTATAATATATTATTGTAATGTAAAACTTATATTATTTATACCTTAACTTTTGGATAATCTCCACCTGTTAATTCACCAGTACTACTATGCCACTCAATATCTATATTAGTAAATAAAATTAGTGAAATAATAATAAAAATCATAATTAACTAATAATAAAAATAAAATAAAAAATTTTACTTGATATAAGATTATATTTATAATCATAATCTTCATCATTTGCAGGTTTTAAAATAAGAGAATAATAACCTTAAAAATATAAAAGGTATATATTAATATATATTATATATTATTTTACAATGTTGAAATTATTTAAATGACATAATAATATTAATACAAAAATTAATATATTAACCTGTTTCTTCTACTTTATATTTGTCTAAAGAATATGGATATTTTGTTTTTTCATTAATATTAAATAATTCGGCCTTAACTTTTCCCTTTAAGTTTTGATTATCAACAATAATTTCATTTTCTTTACTACATTTACCGAGTTCAATTAATTCATTAGTACATAAAAGATATTTCTTTTTTCATTAATTGATTTATTATTATTCATTTTATTAAAAAAGTTAAGTTTATCAATTTTTTCAGTGTGAACATTTTAAAGAATGAGGATTTATATAATTGTTTTGTGAATTATATTAATAACAATAATAATAATAACAATAATAAATTTGTTAATTTTTTTTTAAATATAAATAATATCCACCATTAGTTATTTACAATTATTTACCTTATCTTCATGGTTATAACCAATATTTTCTAAATCCAATATATTACAAATCTAAATTATTTTAAATATGATTATTTACGATTAATATGATTAATATTATGATTAATAAGATTAAAAATTCTAAATAAAAATAAATAAAAGACTTTGATAATACGAAATATAATATAGATTTAGATAATATATATAAATATATATAATACAGATGTAAATAAATAAACGTTACTTACAATAGCTATCATAGTAATATTAAATTTAGAAGTTTCTGGTTTATTTATTTCAATACTAATATAGGCTAATAATATATATAATTATTGTTAAATACTATTTATTATTATTTTATAATATTAAAAAAAAAATATAATAATAAAAAATTAAAAAACCTTCATTTTCGTCATTAACAATAATTCCATTTTGTGAATATATTTCATCCTTAAGACAATTCTATTCAAAATAATAATTTTAAAAAAATGATAATGGAAATATACATTAATAATAATTTCAAAATAAATCAATAATATTATTTATACAAGTTTGAATTGTTGATTATTATTTTATTTTACCAATTGTTCAGAAAATGATCGAACTAAAGTAGGAAAAGATAGTAAACTAATTAATAAAATGAAAACATATAACCCCTTCATTTTTACTTTTTTTTTTCCAATTTCTATAAAATACTTTTACGGTAAAAAAAATATTAACAAAAAATTTTAATCTTTATTAATTAAACTATTAAAAAAAAAGAAATTTTAAGAAAAAAAAAAAGGCAATAGTACTTACAGTAAATATTATCTACTACAATAATCAGTTAAATAAAAATTATAATTTGATGAACTGCGTATGTCTACTGAAAAAAATATTAAATTTATAGTAAATTATATACTATAAATTCACAATAAAATATTATAATTGTAATTTGATTTTTAAATTTTTTATTTTTTTTTGATTACTTTTAGTATAAACTAAAATTATATGTATATTAACTAAAATTTTATTTTATAAAGTTTATTATTTAATCAATGTTTTATTACAATTAATTTTTATTTCGGTTTTCTCAATAATCTAATATTATGTTATTAAATAATAAACTTCTTTACTCCAATTTTAAGAAATTATTAATAAAAATTTTTTTATTTAAAAGAAATAAATAATATTTTTATTTTATAAAAGAATTTTTTTTTTTTTTCATTTATCCTTTTTATCTTTAAATTATTAATTATACTAATATATTGATACATTAATACATTAATATATATTAGTATTTATTTTATATATATTGATATGTATAATATATTTTATATGGAAGAATAAATTAATATTGAATTAAATTTTAAATTTTATTTATATTAAAAAAATAAATATTTATATATTAATCAAATTCTTTTTTTAACCAAATAATTTCTTGAAAAGAAATAAATGATTTATTAAAATATTTATATACTTATTTTAATAAATAATAGAAAAACCTATAAATCATATATATATATATATATATTTTACAAATTATATATTTTTTTATTAATCTTTTTTTTATTTATTTATTTATTTATTTATTTATTTATTTATTATTTATTTATTATTATTTATTTTTTATTGAAACAAATGTATAATATTTATTTATTTATTTATTTATTTATTTATTTAATTTATTTATTTATACAGAATATATATTAACTAGATAAGTATAAAAATTTATTTTTATAATATGGAGGATTAACCTTTTATTATTTTTATTTCGAAAACTATTAATAACCAAATGTAGAATTATATTTTAATATGTAAAAAAATTAATGTTTTGTTTTAACTTTACATCTTTATTATTTAAAATATCATAAATTATAATTTCAGTTAAAATTTTATCAATTAAAGGTAAAATAACTAACTCTGATTTTTAAAAAAATATTTGTAACTTAATAAACAAATAAATACATAATATAAATAAATATTATACATTTGTTTCAATAAAAAATAAATAATAATAATTAATAATAAATAAATAAATAAATTAATAAATTAATAAAAAAACAAATATTTAAAAAAAAAATATTATTAATTAAAAATCTTTATTATTAGTCTTGGAATTTTTTATATTCATTATTTTTGAATATATTAATTCATTAAGTAATACATTCTAATATATAAAAAATATATTAAATATCACATATTATTTTAATTATTAATTTATTTTATTATTTTAAAAGTTAAACATATCTAAACTTTATTTTTTACTCTTTTTTTTTTAATTTTTTTTTAATAATCTTTAAATATATATAAATATAAAAAAAACAGAAAAAAGAGTAAAAAAAAAAAAAAAAAGAGTAAATAAATAAGAAATATTATCAATTTAATAATAGTTAACCATTCATAAATATAAAGAATATAAATCCAATTATCTTATATTTTTTTTCATGAAATAAATATATATATTTTTGAAATTACTATCTTTTTTTTTTTTTCCATTTAAAACTTAAATAAAAGAAATATAATAAAAAAAATAAAAAATTTTTTATCCTCAATATAGTATATTGTTGTTTGATAACTTGAATGATTTATTAAAAAAGCCTGCTTACTTTCTTCTTTTTTTTAAAACTATTTAATTTTTTTCCATAAATAAATAAAAGGTAAAAATATAATATATTGCATAAAATTCTTTTATTTCTAATACATTTTATAAAGTTTTATATATATTTAATTTTTTCAATTATTAAATATTAAATTTTTATTAAATTGAAATTTTAAAAAAGATTTCATGAAAAATTATATATAAAAATATCATTTTTAATTTAAGAAATATTATAGAACTTTTTTCATTAATATATTTTTATTTTGAATAACTTATATTTTTCATATCATTATATAATAATATAACATAATATAAAATAATAATATATAAACTATTTATCTTATATATATCTTTTATTTTTGAATTTTAATTATTTTTATTATTATTTTATTATTATTATTATTATTATAATAAATATTATATATAATTATAATAAATATTATATATAAATTCTTCAATATATTTTAATATTTTTTAACTCTATTATAATATTAAAATACATTTATAGAAGTAATAATTAAAAAAATCGAGAAATTATAATAAAATTACATAATTAATTAATTATTTTAAAATTATAAAAATATGAGTAACCCATGTAATAAAGATGAAAATTTATTAGTAAATAAAAATTATATACCGTCAAATGTTGTTAAATCGAGTATAGATACCGATGAATCTTTTTCTCAAACAACTAAATCTTCAAATTCAAATATTATAAATAATAGTGGTAATAGTGGTAATAATAAAAATCATTCAAGTTTAAATAATTCTATTAAAGATAATCAAACAAGACATAATAATGATATTCCTCCACCTGAAAAAGGTTATAGTATTCCTTTATCTGCAATAGATAGTTTATCATATAATAATTCAAATAATAATGATATGATAAGGACATTTTCGTCTCCAGCATTGGGTAATAAATTACCATTGAGGACTACCTCAACATCTGTCGCTACAAGATTACCAAATAGTAATTATAATAAAAATTTAATTACACCTGAATCAATTAGTGAACAATACCCTTTAAATACTTTATTATTTAAACCTGAACCATACCATTCAAAAAGTGTTATTAGTACTGGAACCAGAACTACTACAACAATAATAACTCAACCTTCTTCTGTAGATAATTCAAAAGTAGTAATTTTACCTTTTTCACCTCTCACTCAAAAAAGTCCTACTGATAGTTCACCAACTAATACCTCTCCATCATTAAAAAGCCCTTCATCTTCTTTTGTATCTCATAATAATAAGGCAGTAGTATCACCGTCATTAACAACAGCAATAGCAACTAATTCTCCAATACAGAATTCTAGAATTTTAAAATATGAAGTAAATATATTTTATTTTATGATAAATAGTTTAATAACCGAATAATAATAATAATAATAATAATAATAATAATAATAATAATAATAATAGTAATAATAATAGTAATAATAATAATAATAATAATAATAATTAAATAATTATCATTATAAATAAGGATTCATTTTCTTCAATAAATAAGAAAAAGCTTGTAGTTAAAGTTCATGAAGGTCAAAGTCAATGTGTTGTACCACAATTAGTACCACAGACGGAAGAAGAAAAAAATGTAGCCCCAGAATGTAATGAATTGTTTATATTATATATATACAATAAAACAAATAAAAATTCCTAAAGAATTTAAAATAAAATATTCATTTATATATTAACCAAAAATATTATTAATATTATTTATATGTATGTATTCTACAATAATATTTTCTTTCTTTTTTTTTTTTTTTATTATGTTTTATATTATAAATGTATTAAATTAGTGGGGAAAATGTATGTTTTTATTATTAGAGTGAATTGTCAACAGAAACTTTATAATCCATATGTAACTGTTCATTTAGGAAATCAGCAATTTAGTACCTGTGTTTCTGGAGTAGCTGAAGGATTATGGTATTTTTTTTTTTAAATTTAAATACTTTTTATATATTCGGTGTATATATATGATTTTATACTTATACATATTATATAATTATTCTTTATTAATGAATACGTTTAGTATATATATAGTATTAAATTGTTAAATTTATTTATTACTAATATTTATATATTTATAAAGGAATGAAGGTTTTATGTTTGATGTATCTATTCATGCTCAATATTTCGGAATCTTAACATTTAATCTTTATAATGGAAATATATGTTTACCTGATCGGTTTATAGGAAAATGTGAAATTCGTATTGAATCATTGAAGAATATGCCTGAAATGTTTGATAGGTAAAATATTATTATTATTATTAAATTTATTATATTATATTATTATCACATTTTTCATTTTTTCTTTCTCTATTCATTTATATATTAATACTAATAGCTTTATTTATTCATTATAATTTTATTTATTATTAATTTTAATATTTTTGATATTTCATTTATACATATCTTTTATAATATATAATTATTATTATATTATTATTATTATTATTATTTTATTTTCTTGCCTTATTTTAATATTAGTTGGTATGAACTTCTAGATAAAAACAACAAATCACCAGGTATATATTTATTTAAAAATTTCATTATAATTTTATTATTATTATTATTATTATTATTATTATTATTATTATTTTCTTCCAGATTTATTAATTCATTAGTAAATAAATAAATGAATAAATAAATAAATAAATAAATAATAAATTTATATAAAAAAAATTTTAACATTAAATTTTATTTAATATGATTGAATATTTTTAATAAGGTGCAATAAATATAAGAATATTTTATTCTTACCAGGATTTCCATACTATGGTGAAAGAAGAATCCATTGAAGATTTATTATTGGAGACTGAACATTATGATATAACAGATAGAGATGTTCAAAGTCGAGAATTACCTAGAGAAATGTCTCGAATGAGTACTATTAATGAAAAAGAATTTGAAAAATTTGAGAAGGATATAATGAGTTCTCTTGGTGATGATTCAGAAAGTTGGTATAAATCTTTACGAAAAGTATTTATTTCAGATGATATGTTTAATGTTTTAAAAATGATTAGAAGAACATTATCAATTCTTGGACAGGTATATTATCATAATTGTTAATTTAATTATTTTCTATAAAACACTTAATATATATTATTTATATTAATTTATTAAGAAATTAAAAGAAATCTAATAAACATTATATATATATATATAAACATTTATTTATTAAAATATTTAAATTTAAATATTTAGGGATTTAACATTGGTCCAACTCAATTATTAGAAGGTATTCTTGTATTAGAAAGATATTATCAAAAACGAGAAATACCATTTGTAAGTATATTATTATTATTATAATTATAATTATTATTATTATTATGTTTCTTTAATATTATTAATTAAATATAACTTTTATATATATATATATATTATAAAATAGGAAGATTCTAAAAAGGATGACCGAATGGTTCTTAATCTAACATTGGTTGAAAAAACTCGTGATGTAAGTTTATAATTAATTATTTCGAATAGTATATATATATATTTTTGCTTAATGATAGTATCAGAATTTATATAATAACTAAAATTTTTTAAAATACTTTTTAATATTAATCATCGTAAATAATTTAAATTATGAATTGAAAAAATATAATTAGCTTTTTAGATATTCTCTTGCAGCCTATGGTTGGATGGGTTTAAACTATGTGGGTAAAGGAAAAGGCATTATAGCAGGTAAGATATAGATATGTAAAATATATATATTTTATAATCATTTATTAATTTATTTTCCCATATATAAAAAAATTTATTAATGTATTATAAAAAGATTCAATGAAAAAAGATTCTAGTATAGCAACAATTGTTAATTTCTTATGTATTTTAAAGGAAGATATATTACTTTATAATTTCCAACCTTCAAAAGTTTTTGATCAAGTTTATTTTATTGCTTATGGTATATTCCTAATGTTTAAATTATAATTTACAAATTAAAGAGAAAAAAAAAAAAAATTTATAAAATGTTTTCATTTTTATTTAAATATTAATATATATATATATATATATATTTATTTAAAATAGATCGTAGATACGATGCTGTGATTTTTTCTATTCGTGGAACTTGGGTAATTAATATTTATTTAATTTTCTTTGAAAACATATCATAAGTAGTATTATATATATATACATAATAATAATAATAATATATATATATATATATATATTATTATTATTATTATTATTATTTCTATTTAAATATTAATATTGAATTTATTATAATTATTTATTACATAGAACGTTAAAGATACATTAGCAGATTTAGTTTGTGAATATGTTAAATGGAATGGTGGTTTAGTTCATAGTGGTGTCCTATCATCTGCAATATATTTTTATAAAAAATTATTTACTAAACTAAAAGATATTATTCGTGATAAGCAACCAAAAAATTTGTATTTAACTGGTCATAGGTAATATATATTACAAGATTTATCATTAATATATATATTGTTTTGTTTTTATTTATTAATAATTATAATATTAAAATATTTTTTTATATGAAATTTATTTTTATTATTATTATTTAAAATTATGATATGATTATCAAAATAGTTTGGGTGCTGGTATTGCTGCTGCTTTAACTATAATGCTTAAAAATGTGGAAGAAGAATTTGAAGCACCTCAAGGTTTTAAAATAGAATGTTATTGTTTTGCTCCTCCTAGTCTTTTAAATATAGAACTTGCAAAAAAATATGAAGATTGTATTTTTTCATATGTAAATAATAATGATATAGTACCAAGGTAAATTTTATATTTAATTTTTATTTTTATTTTATTTTGATTTTGATTTTGATTTTGATTTTGATTTTGATTTTGATTTTGTTTTGATTTTGATTTTGATTTTGATTTTGATTTTGATTTTGATTTTTTTTTTATTATTTATTATTTTATTATTCTTTATATTAATTGATATTTTAAACTTTAAGATTATCATATGGTAGTTTAATGGATCTTCATGAAATGGTATGTTCTGTAATTGAAAATGATAAAGAAAATGAAATTAGTTTAATGAAGGTAATTTATATTATTAATTTGTATTATTCTATATTATTGAATTATAATAAATAATTTATTATTGATTTTATAATTAATAATTATATTTAATATAAACATAAATATTATTATTATTATTTATTTTTTATAGCTTTTATCAAAAGATACTACAAAAGCAGATCAATTTATAGAAAAAAAATTAGATCAATTTGAAAAATGTAGAAATAATCTAAGAACCCAAACAACATTCAATACCTTAAATTTAAAAGTAAATATAATATTTTTCTGTTAAAAATAATAAAAATAATAAATTTATAAAAATATAATAAATATAATAAATATAATAAATATAATAAATTAATAAAAATATAATAAATATAATAAAAATAATAAAAATAATAAATATAGCTATGTCCACCTGGTAAAGCATATATTATTCTTAATAATCCAAAAAAACAAGATGATGTAATTTTAAAAGAGATTGATCTCGATGAATTAACTGAAATTAAAGTTAAAAAAAGGTAAAATAAATATATTTTATTATTATTATTGATGTTTATATTAACATTAAAAGATTAAAAGTAAAAATAAATGAAATGAATAATAAAAGATTTATGTTTTATTTACTTACATGATTTATTACTGTATTTTATATATTATTATTAGCATGTTTACGGATCATTCATTTAAGGGTTATTTAGAAAATTTAAATAGCTTATTTAAAAATACATTACTTAATAGATTAAATGCTAATATGAAGATGACTAATTCACCAAGAATGATGAATGAAGATTATTCTAGTGTAACCAGTGGCACTTCAATGGGTATACCTTTTGCAACTATAAAAGAGGAATCAGAAAGTATATTACAAGAATCTAATTCGTCTCAAAATGTACTTAATGATTTAAACAATAGTAATATTATAGAAGAAAATTCGAAAAAATCGAATTCATTAATAACAGAAGTTTTAAATGCTACTTCAATAAATCAGACAGTGATCTCTGATAAAGATACCTCTTTAAATTCTATTAAATCTGTGGCTACTGTGTCTACATCTAATGTAAATATATCTGTTAGTAATGAACCTGAATTAAAAAAAAATGATAATATTTCACATTCACTTGATGAAAATAATTAAAGGACTTGAATAACATTAAAAAAATAATAATAATAATAATAATAATAATAATAAATTATTAAAAATTAAAATCATAAATAAATAAATAATAAATAAATGAATAAATAAATAAATGAATAAATAAATCTTATTCATAAAATTCAATAAAAAAATAATTAAAAAAAATAATAATAAAACTTAAAACTAATAAAAACTTATTATCTAACTTAATCTAAATAAAAAATAAACAAATAAATTATTAAAAATAAAATAAATATTAATAAATAATAATTAATATACACTAATAATAAATAATTAAATATATTATGTTTTTTATTTTTTCAACTTTTTTTTTTTTTTTTTATTTTTTTTAAAAAATAATCAAATATAAAAGAAAAGAATCTACATTCAAATAATGTTATAAAAATAATAATTAATATACACATATATAATAATAATTAATTAATTAATAAATAATTAATTATATTATTCTTTCTATTCTTTCAACTTTTTTTTTTTTTAAAAAAAAAAAAATCAAATATAAAAGAAAAGAATCTACATTCAAATCATATTATAAAAATAATAATAATAATAAAATAAAAAATAAAAATAAAAAAAAAAATAAAATAAAAATAAAATAAAAAAAAAAAAAAAAAAAAAAAAAAAAAAAAAAATTATATATATATATAAATATTTAAATAAGAATATTGATATAATAGGTTTATAATTATTATATTTATATTCATATTTTTTATATATACTGCCTTTTTTTTTTTTTTTTTTTTTTTTTTTTATTTATTTATTTATTTATTATTTATTTATTTATTATTATTATTATTATTATTATGATATATATATAATTTTTTTCTAATTTATTTAATTATTAATTTCTTTGATTTCATCATCATTCATTAATTGTTGTTCACTTTCTCTTGCATGAAAATCATCTTCATGATCATTAACATCAATTTGAATATTTTCATTATTATTCACTGGCGTAATATTAGCCACTTTATCTGATTGTTCAGTAATTTCTCCTCCTTCATCATCTTTCTTTTTAAGTACAACATTACTATCCAACTTAGTAATTGGTCCAGAAATAGCATTTCCATCAATTGGCATATCTTTTGGCCATGCAACTTCATTATCTTTTTTATGGAAACTACGAGTAGTATAAGTCAAAGTCATATGTGCTATAGGAACAGTAATACCATGAAGAATAATAGAACATAAAACAATAAACATAATAGAATAATAATACATATTAAATAACTGATTTTCAGTATTATCTTCTTCAAATGGTTCAATATGTAATCTTTGAATAGCTAATGAAGTATACCACATAGCTCCAACACCAACTGGTCCAAACCAACCAACATAGACACTTTCTTTAAAGAAACGAATTGGTGTAATCCAATTTCTAAATACTAAAACTGCTGGAAGACGTCTAAATACAAAAATTAAGGCAGTAACTAAGAAAAGTCTCCATAAAACTAAATAACCGCTATTAAATGCTTCCCAATTAATAGAAGACCCAAAGAAAATAAAGAAAGCCCAATTCATTAACATATCAAGAACTTCTTGTGCATGAGTATTTGCTGATTCAGCTGCAAAGAAATCATCCTTTATATATATATAACATTGTAATATATAAAAAAAAATTTTTATTGAAAAAAAAATTTTTTTAAATATTTATACATATATTTAACATTAAAATTTTATAATATTTTATAGAAAAAAAAATTTTTTTTAAATATTTATCATTATATATATATATGTATTTACCCAAGATATTATTACACCAGCTGAAAATACTGCAATATAATTTGAAATAGTAAAGAAATCACAAATAGCTCCTGTACATAGCTAATTATTCATCGATATTACAATAAATATTATTATTATTATTATTATTATTATTATTTTTGTTATTATGTTATTATTTTATCATTTTTAATTATAATCATTATAATTTGAAATATAAAATATAATATAATTTTTTTTTTAATATAAAATTATTTATTCATAAAAATTAAAAATAAATAAATAATAATATAACTATTAATATTATTATTATTATTATTATTATTATTATATATTATTAAATTAAAAAAAAAATTACAGCTAAACAGACTAAGAAAGCCATAAAACTTGGTTTATCCATTAATTTCTTTTTTAAACAAAATTTAAATATATACTTTGTTATATAACCAATTCCACAACCAACAACAACTGCTAAAATAACAGAATAACAGATAACTTCTCCTAACCATTGAAATATATTTTTAAAGAAAGAACTATCACCTTGAGTATGGAATAAAAAGGCTAATAAGAATAATGGATATGCAACACCTATTAATTTTATTTTATATTATATAGAATACATTTTATTATTTATATAAATATTTATATTAAGAAATAATGTTAATTTAATAATATAATTTAGTAAATATTGTTTATATTTATATATAAAAACATAAATTACCATCGTTTCCTGCACTATATATTATTGAATGTATAATTTATTGGAAAATAAAAAATAAAATAAATATTTTAAATTAATGAATATATAAAAATATGCAATTTTTTTAAAAAAAAAATTATTAAAAAAGTGGAAATATTTATTTTTTTATATATATTTTTTATTATTTAATAACAAAATAAATTAGAAATATTTATTTTTTACCTTTCCGCAGATAAAACATATCTAATATTAATTGGAATGTGTAATGTTGCAAATCTACCACTAACAATAGAATTTGCTAAGACCTATATATTTAATGATAACAAAATATTTTAATAATTAAAATATTATTAATATTTTAACCTATTTAATTATCTTACAGGGTCAGTTGGTGTAGTGCATGATGAAAGAATAAATGCTGGCCACTAATATTATATTTATTTTTTAATATATATTAGTATTTATATGTATATATTTTTTATTTATCTATATCTATATTAAGTGAGCTTACATAATCAATATTAAGTCCAAATTTAAAAATTAAAGCAGTTACAACCCACATATAAATTGATACTGGACCCCATAATGTTGCTAAACCTTTCCAGTGATGTTTAAAGAAATTTTTAGGTGTTTGTATAACAGCAGTGATAATTTGAATGAGAATAATTGCCTTTTTTGTAAAGTATATTAAAAATTAAATATATATTAAATATATATAATATTTATATTTTTTAAATTAATTTTATATTAATTTTATATACAATTAATTATATGATTCAATATATTATAATATATATAAATTATATAAATCATATATATAAATATATGAAATTTACTTGAGAAATTTCGAATGTTAAATGGTGAATTTCCTTTGTCCATGCCATAGGATTTATCCAATTTAATACTTTTGGACCAACTAAAATACCCACCAATGTTGCAACCAGTGGTTCTGATAAGAATAATCGTTCTTTAACATAATATGATATATAACTAAAACAAATAACAAAGGCAGTAAGTAAGAATAACACTACAGTCACTGAATTTTCAGGAAAATCTATTTTAATGACTGAAGTCATTTTTCTTTTTATAATTTACACTTTTTAATTATTTTTTTTTCTTTATTTATAGTTTTTTTTAAAAAAATTTTGTTACAGGATTTAATTTTATGATAAGTTTTTCTTTTTAAATAATTATATAATATATTTATATTTATATATACACATAATTATTATTATAAAATATGAAAATTTAAAATATTAAAATTATTAATAAATTTTATATATTTAATAAAATAAAAACAATTAATTTTTCTTATTAAAAAAGATTTATTTTTTTATCAATTTTATATATACAATTGATAAAAGATTATTATTATTGCTATTTATATATTTTATAAATTATTTTATTTCAATTCTTTATTTGTTATATATATATATATATATCACCTATCATATTATTAAAATTTTAATTAATTTATATACTATTAATAGATTTTAAATATATGTTTATTGATTTATTATTTTGTTTAAATTTTTTGTTTTTATATTCATATCAAATTATTCTCTTTTTTTTTTAATTGAAAGAATTCTTAACAAGTTTGAATACTTTTATTTTTAAATGTTTAATTTTGAAATAAATATGTTTTACAAATTAAAGTATATATACTTCAAATAATTTAAAATAAAATGCCAATTTTCAAAATAAATATTAATTACAACTATTAAATTTTCATTTTATATAAATATCATTTTTTTAAATATTTCTTAATTGTTTAAATAAACAAAAAATAAAACAAAATAATAAAATAAAGACAAATGTAAATTCTTTTTTATATAACATTATCTACAGTAAATTAAAATTAACATAATTAATTTATAAATTTTAAAATATAATTATTATATATATTTAAACCCTATACCTTTTTTTTTTTTTTTTTTTTTTTTGAATAGTTGAATAATGCAAATATATAAAATGATAAAAAAATTATGTGATGGATAATAAATCTATTTGTATAATTATTTAATAGAAAAGACAAATTTGACAAAATATATACATATGCACAATTTAATAACTTCTATAAAAAAATATTAAATAAATAATTTTAATAAAAATATAAAGAAATAAAAATAATTTAACAGAAAATTATAAAAAAAAAAAGAATAATTAAGAAAAATAAATTTTACAATTGTAATAAAAAAAATGAAACATAAATAACAAAAAATATCAGAAAATAAAATTTAATAAAATAAAATAAATAAAAATAAATAAAAAATATAATAAAAATATTATATTTAAATAATTATTAATATTTAGAGATATTAAAAATATTTTTTATTCATTTAATATATTATTTATTAACTAGTTATTTATTTATTTATTTATTTATTTATTTATTTATTTATTTATTTATTTATTTATTTATTTATTTATTTATTTATTTATTTATTTATTTATTTATTTATTTATTTATTTATTTATTTATTTATTTATTTATTTATTTATTTATTTATTTATTTATTTATTTAATAATTTATTTATTAATTAGTTATTTATTTATTTTTTATTTATTTATTTATTTATTTATTTATTAATTTATTTATTAATTAATTAATTAATTATTTATTTATTTATTTATTTATTTAATTTATTTTTATTTATTTTTTTTTTTATTTATTTATTTATTTATTTATTTATTTATTTATTTATTTATTTATTTATTTATTTATTTATTTATTTATTTATTAATTCATTTATTAATTAATTATAGAATTATAATCAAAAATTATCTAAAAAAAAAATATAAATATATAAAAATAATAATTAAAATTCTATTATTGTTATTAAATAAATAAAATTTTTAAACTTTTTTTCATTTTTTAATTTGTATTTTAATATATTGATTATTCTGTGTATAATGTAATTATAATATATTATAATTTATTGTAATATATGGTTTTGAATATTTCAATATAAAATTTATAGTAAAATAAAAAATACAAGAAAACTAAAAAAAAATTAAAATTATTTATAACTAATAGAAAAACATTTTCTTAATAATTATATTCCTATTATAAAAATAAAATAATACCAAATAAAAAAAAATAAGGTATAAAATAAAACTTAATTATGATTTTTATTTATAAAAATAAAAGCAAGTAATTAATAAAATTAACTTTTTATTAATTATTTTTAATAATATTTTTTTATTTTAAAAAAAAAACTAATATATAGTTTTAATAAAAAAAATTAAATTTAAAAATAATATAAACTGACATTTATATTTCATATGATGTTCCTTTCCTTTCTTTCCTTTAATAATAATTGAAAAATTGAACAATTATAATTATATAAAAAATTCAGAATTTTCATTAATTTACATTAATTTACATTTTTTATAAATAATATTCTATTTATCATAATTCTTAATAGCATAAAAATAAAAAAAAATTAATTTTATGTAATTAAGAATTAAATACATACAAATTATTTATAACCTATAACCTTATAACCTATAACCTATAACCTATAATATATAATATATAACCTATAATCTATAACATATGATAATTAATTTTATAATAATAAACAATTTGAATATAAACTATAAACCTAATAAAGCTTTATTAATATACAAAATATATAAATATTTTAATTAATAAAGAATAAAGTTTACCTTTTTTTCTCTAAAAAGTAATTAATATTATCATAAGTTATAATTAAGTGTGTTTATTCTATTAATATTAAAATTAATATCTAATTTATTTGTAGTATTACTTAACTTTTTAATTGTATATAATATATTTTTTACATATGGTTTTTACGTATAGTATATTATTTTTTTAATGTGATGAAAATACATATATTTGATATTTCGAAATAAGTATTTAAAAAATTTTAATTTCAAAGATATATTTTATATATGTTTATTTTATTTGTGTTAAAATAATTATAATTATTAGTAGAATTATTAATTTTTTTTTTTGAATATATTATTTAAATGAAATTTATAATTTATTATTTAATTTTTTGGGAGATATGATTCCATAATTTAATAAGGTTTGACTTATTGTAAAATATATGTTTTAATTATTATTATTTTAGAAAAATATTAAAAAAGCTTAGCATTAAAAAGATTTTTCCTTCAATATAATAATTTTCCTTTCAAAATATAATAGAATTTTAAAATTTATGTAAAATATGAATATTTTGGTCATAAATATATCATGTGTATTTAATACTTTTTAGATTTATTACATCCAATCAAATGTGAGGAAAAAAAAGATGAAAGTAAATTAATATTTATTTAATTATAGTGTAATATATATATATAATGATAAATAAATAACTAAATAACTAAATAACTAAATAAATAACTAAATAAATAACTAAATAACTAATTTAATATAAATAAATAAATAAATAAATAAATAAATAAATAAATAAATAAATAAATAAATAAATAAATAAATAAATAAATAAATAAATAAATAAATAAATAAACAAATAAATAAATAAATAAATAAATAAATAAATAAATAAATAAATAAATAAATAAATAAATCAATAAATAATAAATAATATATAATGTATAACAAATAATATATAATAGTGATAATAATATAATAGTTATAATAAATATATAATAAAATAATAAAAATAACAATAATATAAGAAAAATAAATCATATTTTATATTATAGCATATTGTTGTATTTTATACATTTACATTACGTATTTATTTATATAAATTTATTAGACCATTGAAATGATGCTTTGTAATATATTATATATATTATTACATTATATAATAGTATATATTAAGTATAAACTTTAAATATATTAAAATGAAAGTTAATATATTTTTAATATATATTAAAATATATTGAAACCATTTATCCTATTCGGTTTAATTAAATCAATTTATCGACTTTTTTTTTATTATGCTAAATAAATAAATAAAAAAATTTTTTTTCTTTTTTTTCTACAATTCAGTTTATTATTATTTAATTTATTTATTTTTATAATATTGAAGTCAAAATTTATAGTGAAAGACAAAAAAGTTATAATAAAAGGTGCTTTATTTTTTTTATTACAATTTTCCTATTTATGTTATATATAATTTGTATATAATTTATAATTCAAATATTAAATACTATTTAAGCCTTTAAGAATGATAAAAAAAATATGTATTATTATTTAATGAAGCTGAATAATATAAGAATACCATAAAAAATTTAAAATAAATTTCATTTACTTTAAATGGTTTTTTAATTCAGAAAAAAAAAAGTATTATTAAATAAAGTATAATAGAAGTAATAATAATGAAAAAAGAAAAGTATAAAATATAAAAGAGAGAAATGTAACAAATTTTATAATCATAATAATTTTAATAATAAGTACAAAAAAAACAGAAAAAAGAAAAGATTAATGATAGAATAAGATACTGATAATAGTAATAAAAAAGATAATTTGGATTGATTAATAAAAATAGAAATTAAATCTTAGTATTATAAAAACACAAATATTTTTGGTAATTTATAAATTTTTGGAATAATATTAAATATATTTAAATTTCTTATGGTTTGATTTTAAAATTGTTAAAAAAGATTATTATTTTATTTTTCAGCGGACTTTTGAAAAAATTAAATCGATGATTAGATTATATTTTTTTTTTGTATCAACTTTATTAAAAATATATTACTGATACTGATCAATAAATTTTAGATTAGATTCAATTTTTTAATTATGATATTTATTGTAATAGATTTATATATATTAATATTTTCTTAATTTTTTTAAAAATTATAAAAATGTCTATATTCAAAAAAAAAAAAAAAATAAATATTAATAATTTTTTTTTAAAAAATTATATATTATAACAATTATACAGTTATTTTAAATTTTTTAATTAATTACATTTTATATTCAATAATTATTATTTAATATTAAAATTATTAAAGATTAGAAAATGTCATCATATTCATCATCAGACGAAGAAGATAATTTAGAATGTCCATTATGTATGGAAGAAATTGATTTAGCTGATAAATATTTTAAACCTTGTGTTTGTGGATATCAAGTATGTATAAAAAAGATATTTTTAAAATAATTTTAAAAAAAATGATTGAAATATTAAGATATATACTATTTTTTTATCAGATATGTCGTTTTTGTTGGCATCATATAAAAGAAGATTTAAATGGAAAATGTCCAGGTTGTAGAAGAGAATATACAGAAGAAATGGTTCAATTTAAACCAGTTTCACCTGAAAAGTAAATTTTATTGGTTATTTATTATATTATAAATTTATAAAATATTTCGATAATAAAATTTAATATGGTACAAAATAAATTGGATATTTTTTTATATTAAATTGTAAATATTTTTTTATATGAAATAAAAAATTTATTTTAATTTATTTTAAATATTATTAGATTAGCACAATTAAAAGCAAAAAGAAAGGCTAAAAAACGTGAAAAGAAAGAACAAGAAAATATTGCAAAGAAACATTATGCAAATGTAAGAGTTATTCAAAAAAATTTGGTATATGTTATTGGTTTACCATCCTATGTGGCAAATGAAGAGGTATGTTATTTTTTCTGGTTTTTTATCAATATTTTATTAATATAAATGAAGAATAATAAAATTCTTTATTATCATAAAAATTATATTATTAATTTTTTTTTACTTATTATTAATTAGACAATTAAACAGTATGATTATTTTGGACAGTATGGAAAAATTACTAAAGTAGTTATTAATAAAAAAACACATTCACCTCATCAATCAACTGTTGGAATATATATTACTTTTTCGAAAAAAGAAGAAGCAGAACGTGCTATTGAGGCAGTGGATAATATAATATTTGATGGACGACAAGTGAAGTATGTATAATGATATCATTATTATTTATATATTAATGTATCAGAAAATAATTAATATTCATTTATATTACAGAGCTTCATATGGTACAACAAAATATTGTACGTTTTATTTAAGAGGACAAACATGTCAAAATCCACAATGTATGTATTTACATGAGCCTGGTGAAGAAGTTGAATCAAAAGAAGATCTTTTAAAGTAAGTTTTAATGAATATTTTATAATTATATAATAAAATGAAAAAATAATAATTAATTAAAAACATTTAATATAATGTATATAATTAAATATAAAGTAAATCACAATTAATACCACCGCCACCACCAGCACCACATGTAAAAGAAATAAAACCATCAGCACAACCAAAACCTGTAAGTAAAAGATATTAATATTTATTTTTTTATCTTCTCTTTATATTTAATTTTTTAATACCTAATATTTTTTTATATTTGTTTCCATATTTAGATAAAAACAACAATATACCGGGAAAAAGATGAGACTTCAGCGTTGCCAGCATCAGCTAATTGGTATATATATAATTTTTCAAAATTTTTTACTAATATATATTAAATATTTTGAAAATTTTTTTCTTTAAAATTTTGTAATAAAAATTAATAATATTATATTGAAAATAAAAAAAGATTTTTTCTTAGATGTTAATATTAAAAAATAAATATATAATTTTATTATTTTTTTTTATTATAATATCATTTAAATAAATAGGGGTAGTCGAAATGGTAAATCAAGAATTGATGATGGAGAGAAAAAAGTTATGTCTATTAGTTTATCTGATCTAATATCAAAGTCAAATGAAAATCCAAAAACACAAAATATAAATATTTTAAGATCAAAATCAGAATCACAGTCAACGATAAAGACAACAGAAAATAAATCCAAAGTAGTTTCTTCAAGTAGAAGTCATAGTATTATAGGCAGTAGTACATCATTGAAAAGTGATAATAATGGTTCAAATTCAGGAAAGATTACTAAAGCAAATAGTAATCGTGATGAAGAATATCCAGCTCTTTCATCATTATTAAACAAGAAAAATAATCATTCAAAAGAAGGACGTTCTTCATCAAACTCAATAACGATGTCACCACAATCATCTCATTTATATTTAAGTTCATCTGTATATTCTAATCAAAGTAATAAAGAACCTATATATAAGGAAGAAAATAATATAATTGAAATTAATCACAATAAAATAGATGATAATGATAAAAAAGAAGATAAAATAGAAACAGATGATGTAAAAATTGATGAAATTCCAAGAACCGAATCACCCGAGCCTTCAAAAGAAGAGGTAACAGATAAATCTGAAAGTAAAAATGAAGTTGAAGAGAATATTAATGAAGTCTCAAAGAAATCAATTCTTGAAGAGATTTCTAAAGCATATACTGTAGAACAAAATTCTAACTCAAATATTTCATCTCCACCAATGAATCCAATATCCACTTCTACAATATCCACTTCTACAATATCCTCTTCTACAATATCCTCTTCTACAATATCCACTTCTACATCATCCTTCAATTTGTTTTCGGAAATTAGTAAGACCCCAAGTCAAAATTCTAAAGAATCAAAAACTAAAACCACAAACTCACCTCCTCCAGGTTTTGAAAATAAAGGGGAACATAAAACATCAAGAAATATTCCTATTTCAAGTATGAAAGTATCTGATATTATTGATCCATCACTTAAAGATATAGACCATTCAATTGCTGATTTAAAAATATCGGATGAAGATGAAATTATACCTGATCCATCAAATCATCTTAATGAATTTAAATATGATGGACCATTTGATCCATTTAATAATCTTATGAATGTAAATTCAATCATGAATAGTTATAATAAGCATTATCCTCAAGGTTTTAATGGATACAATATATATAATAATTCATTTAGTTCTATGAATCAAATAAACTCATTAATGAATGAATCTAATTTCAATCATTATCAAAATCAACTTAATCAAAAATATTTAGAACAATACTATCAAAACCTAAATCGTGAACAAATACAAAATAACTTAAGAGCTATGTTACCAAATGTCAATATTTCACCATATTCTAATACCAATGATATCAATCCATGGTCTAACCAATTATCACAAAATATCTTTAATGATAAATTATTTAATAATTATAATTCATTAACAGGTCTTTTTAATAATAATAATAATAATAATATGCTTTTTAATAATTTTAATAATAATAATATGAATTTACTAAAACAATTACAAATGGCGCAAATGTTAAATGATATGCAAAAAACTCAACGAATGGAAAACAATTTATCTATGTCTAATAATCTTAATTTAAATAATACTTCACAAGATTTTAAATCATTACCTTTTAAAGATTCAGCCATAATGGCAGTAAAAATGAGTAATAATAATGGTGAATTAGATAATTCAAATCAATTTTCAAATGGCATGAATTCAATGAATATATTTCAAAATTTAAATTTAAAAACTAATGATATGTCTAGTAATCCAAATATTCCATTAAATCCAGTTAGTCCAATGAATGCCTTTTCAAATTTAAATCAATTAAATCAAATGAATGGGATTCACAATATGGCACAATTAAATGGAATAAATTCAATAAATAATGGTCTGAATAATTTTAATTCTCTTCATAATCCTAATTCATTGAATGGTTTTGGTGATATAAATTCAATAAATATGAATATGACCTCCAATTCATTAACATCACCTGTTATTCCAAGTTCAGTATCAATGAATACCTCAAATTTTAAAGGTATGAATGGATTAGATAAAGAAAGTTTAGGTGGATTAACATCTTCTATGAATACTCCTTTTGATGATGATAAAATGAATTTTTTTCAGAAGCTTTCCGAATTAAATAAAGAGGGTAATTAATTTTTTTTTTTAATTTTTAATTTTAATTTTTTTTATATATAATTTTTATATAGATTAGTTTATATTTTAATACATATAAAAAATAATTAAAAGATACTTTGGAGTAAAAAGATTTAAGATATTTTATATAGATCATTAAAATATATTAAGAATAAAAGAATAATAATGATAAATAATAATTTGACAATAAATTTTTTCTTGAAAAATTAACAAGAATCTTAATAATTTTTTTTTAATTTTTTATTATTATTTTTAATAAATATGATTCTGATATCAATATATATTTAACAAAAATAAATATAAAGGAATTAAAAATTAGGAATATAATTATAATTATGTTATTTAAATAATAAGAAGCAATGATTTGAAATAATGATAAATGATAAATTAAAAAAAAAATGATAAAAATGAAAACGAAAAATATCAACATATTATGAATAGTAAATTATTATTTACTTAAAATTTCTTAATATTATTTTTATTCTTTATTTATGTTTTTTATTTTATTTTATTTTATTTTATTTTATTTTTGTTTTTAATGTAAATAGTTTTAATTTAATTATCATTAATAAAATAATAATATGTTTTTTTTTTAATTCATTTTATATATATTAGAGCGAGAAAATAATCTTAATATGAATCAATTATCGGATTTTTGGAAAGCCAACATACAAGATACGGGGGGTGGAAGCCATGAAGAAGGGTCAGATTTATTAGTTGACAGTATATTAGAACAACGTTTTAATGAAGCTGAACGAATGAGTTTAATGTATAACAAACAATTTCAAGGTAAGACAAAAAAAAAAAAGAAATATGATATATTGTTTAAATGTTTATATAAATTTGTTCCATAATTTATATATATAGATATATTTTATAATAATTTTATTTATTAATTTATTTTTTTATTTATATTTTATTTTTTTATATTTATTATTTTATTCTTTTTAATATTAATAATTAAAAAAAATTGTTAATTAATAAATAATTAATAATTTTGTTTAATTTTATTTTTATATTATTTTTAGTAAATAACGATGAAATTTTATTAAATTCACCATCTGATTCAATTTTATCATCATTAAATAATATTAATGGAGAAAATGATCAATTGAAAGACAATTCGAAAAAAGTTTTACAACAAAGTGATTCAAAAATTAAAAAGGCAAGTGCAAAAAATGAAATTTTAGATATATTAACTAGAAAAAGTTCATGTGATGATAAAAAATCAAAAGAATCAGTCAACGTTTTAAAAGTTAAAGAAAATGATATATCAAATGAAAAGGAAAAATTTAATAAAAGTATAAAGATAAATGATGAAAATACATCTTTAAATGATAACAAAAGTAAACCAACAAAAGAATTTGTTGATATACAAGAGAAAGAAAATATAAATAATAATATTACTGTAACTAATAATTCAGTTCAAACCAAAAAGAAGGATAACAAAGATAATCAAAAATTAGAAATGAAAAAAGAGATAGTTAAAACAATATCTAAAAAGGAAACAACAAAATCTGAACCACCACTTATTATAAAGTTTGAAACCAAAAAATCAAAAAAAGAAGAACCACTTGTCATAAAATTTGAAGGTAAACAATCGGAAAAGAAGGAAGTTAAAGAACTTAAAAAAGAAGAATCAAAAAAGGAAGAACCTTTAATAATAAAATTTGAAGGAAAAAAATCTAAAAAAGAAAAAGAAATAAGAAAAGATAAGCCATTTATTATTAATCCTGAAGAAGAAAAAGAAAAAGAAATAGAGGAACCAATGACATTAGTAGTTTCAAAAAAGGCAAAAAAAGATGAAAAATTAGATACTAAGAAAGATGAAAAGCAAATATTAAAAAAGAAAAATTTAAAAGATGATAAAAATAATAAAATAGAAAGTGTAATTAATCAAAACAATATATTTGAAGTTCTACCTGAAGTAAAGTCATCTGTAAAATCAACATTAGCAAAGAAAAGTTCCATTAAAAATTCAGTAAATACAGTGAATGAAAATGTTGTAAATGAAAAAGATAACGAATCTATGTTAACTAATCCATCTACTGGAAGTTCAAAAAAGAGTAAAAAGAAGTCAAAACATAAGAAAAAGAAGGCAAAAGATCCTATACTTGAAGAAAATATTGATTTAATAACAAAAGAATTAGATGAAAAAAGGAATAATGAAAATAATAATAAGCAATCTAATGAATCTAATGAAAAGAAAATTAGTGATACTGTAACTACTACTCAAACATCATCAAAAAAGAAGAAAAAATCTAAGAAGAAGAATAATGATATAGAACTACATATATTAACAGTAAAAGATAGTAAAGCACAACTTATGAAAGAAACTCAACTTTACCGTTTACCATTAACAGCAATAGCAAAAAAATTGATTCCAGATGATTCAGGTACTACATTAGGTTTAAAACCTGTATTTCCTCCAGATATTGAAATAGAGGCCTTATGTAATGTTATAGTAACAAAAAGAAGTAAAAAGAAGAAGAGAGATAATATTAATCTTCCATTCTTTAAAACTAAAATAGGTCAATTAAAATCAGAATTAGATGATGAAAAAATAGATTTCAATTATATTGATGAAGTAGATGAAAGTATTATGATGGATGAAAATGATGATCCAAGTTTAATGGATCCAAAACAAATGGAACTTTTAAAAAATCATAATATGGAAGTCAGTATGATTACTTCATTAAAACAAATTAAAAGAAGAAATTTAAGAAATGTTTCCAATATTATTAACAAAGCTAATCTTTTAAATGAAATTGAAATAAGTAATGCTGATAATTTAGAAGATGATAATTTAATTGAAAATTTAAGTGAAGAATTTCTTGATGAAGAAGATATAGATATTAAAGAAAATTTAACTCTTACTTCTGAAAGAATATTTGATATGAAAATGGCTGATGAAATACTTGAACAACAAAGATTACTTGAATTAAATCAACAAAAACTAGCAGATCATTCAAATAATACACAAAATCAATTTTTTGTTTTTCAAGCTTTAGATGCTTTAATTAATACTGCAGAAATTTATGCTAATGCATTAAAAAAACAAATAGAAGAATATGAAAAGAAAGATTATAATTTAGAGGAATCTAATAAGTATTCTAATAATTATAAAAGAAAAGTTAAAATTTATGAAGCTGTATTAGAAAGTATTAAAGATATTAAAGAAATGGGTCTTACGGATTGTAATTCATTAGAAAAATTATATTTTTCTGATATAAAACCAGAAGAAAATTATGAAGAAAATATAAGTAATTTATTAATTAGTGTAAAGTATATTATGCAAGAACTTGTATTAAATGTAGATGAACAAGAAGTACTTCCACAAATATTAACCTTAAATAAAAATACAAATATTTTATTATCAAAAATGAATGGTAATAAATTTAAAGATAGTGTATTAGAACAATATAAAAAGCTTTATGGAGATATTACTAAAAACAATTCTTTATTAGATAATTCATTAAATGATAGTATTATTACAACACTTTCACCTCCTTCTTCAAATACTAATGCTTCTAATACTTCCGATACTATCAATGATACTATCAATAGTATTAATAATAATACGTTAAATAAAACAACCTCTCTAGAGGATAATAATAAAAACCATCGCGAAAATATTCTTCCACCACTTCCACCTCCTTATCCTCCAACAACTACAACAACTACAACTACAACAACTACAACTACAACTACAACTACAACAACAACTACAACAACTTCAACAAATTCCATTAATATTAATAAGGATTCAAATAAATCAGAAGTTGAAAATAAAGATATAGATGTAAATGATACACCTGAACTCATTGAACCTGAAAATTTAAAAATTATTAATCAATGTATTCAAAAATTTTTTAAGAAAAATAGAACAGATGAAGCAAACAAAAAAATTAAAGTTAAAAAACATCAAAATGAAAAACCATCAACTTCTAATATTGAATTAAAGATTGAATATGAAAGTGAAGAAGTTAAGAATAGAGTTGAAAAAATGTCTAATGTTGATAATGATTTATTGAATTCAACTGAAGATATTTTATTAGAACTTATATTAAAATCTCAAGAAAATCAAGAATTAAAAACAAGACTCATTTCAAATTGTTTAAATTTTGATGTTAATTTGGCAAAAAAATTGGCAGCTTCTTTAAGAAATAAGGAAAAAGAAAAAGAAAAAATTGATGAAATGAACTCTACAACTCATTTATCTAAACAAGAAATATTATCAAATGCTAATGAATTGTTAATGAAGGGTAAATTAAATACAAAAAAAAAATGAAGAAATTGATGTTGTTGAAGATGAGAATGTTAATAAGAAACAATTATAATTATTAATTAATAATTAATTATATTAAAAAAAAAAAAAAAAAAAAAAAAAAAGGAAAAAGTTAAAAATAAATAATAATAAAAAGAAATAAGAACAATAATATAAATTGAAAGAATGAAAGAAAAATATGTTTTATAATAAAGATAATTATATTAAATACATTCTATATCAATTCTTCATAATTTTTTATAATTTATTCTAACTCTTCATACAACCTAAAAGATATTATTTAAGAATAATATTTTTTAAAATTATGATTTTCTTAATTTACATATATATTCAGTACTTCTATATACATACATATTTTTATTTTATGCCTTATAAGATATGTCTATAATTATTTCATCAATTACACTTTTTTTTTTTTTTTTTTTTTTTTTTTTTAAAAAAAAAAGAACCATCAAAATATCTTCTTAATTGATCCTCAAAAATTTCACAAAATCTCTTT
>MCFG01000084.1:0-52500 GCA_002104895.1 Anaeromyces robustus | reverse complement strand
ATTCAGTACATGGAGTATAAAATATAATAATAATTTAGTTCTTAAGTGAGAAAAAAAAAAAAAGAATTCTAATCATATCTAATTATATATTATTGTAGAATTTATAAATAATAAAAAATCAAAAAGAAAAAAAAAAAAAGAAAGAGTTTAATAAAATGTAAATAAATTATTTTTGAAAAGTTTAAGAAAAAAAAAATTTTTTTTTTAATTATTATTTTTTAACTCTCTTATTCTTTTTATTTTGAGTCTTTGATTTTCTTTTCTTATTATTATTAGTAGTAGTTGTAGTAGTATTTCCACGATTCTTTGATCCTTTTTGATTAAAGGATTTCATAATTTCTTTTATATTTTGAGAAATATCATCATCTTCTCCATCATCATTATCACTTGGTAATTCATTAGCATCTAATAATTTTTCCCAATCTTCAGCACTAGCAAAACTACCACCACCCATTTTAAAGTATTCTCCTTCATAACCTAAAGATTTTGCAGCAGCTTCTAATTTATTTATACCTTTTGTTTTCTTATTCTTATTCTTATTCTTTTTATTTTTATTTTTAGATGAATTTAATTCAGCTTCTATACCTTCAAATTCTTCATCTTCATCCAAACCTTCATTTATATCATCATCACCAAATGCAAAGTTCATTAATTTATTATCATCTTCTCCTTCACCTTCTTCACCTTCTTCACCCATACCAACTTCTGCCCAATTAATATCATCATCCATATCTTCCCATTCACCTTCATCATTAGCTCCAAGTTCTATTTTAACTTCTTCAGATTTTTTATCCTTTTTTGGTTTTGACTTTTTATTATCTTTCTTATCCTTATTATCTTTTTTATTAGATTTCTTTGATTTCTTAATTTGTGTATCATCAAGATCAAACATTTCCTTTAAATCCATTATGTCTTTACTTATTTCTTCTTTGGTTTCTTCTTCTTCTTCACCACTTTCTTCTTCATCTCCTTCAATCTTAATTTCATTTTCATAATCTTCTTTATCTTGCTCTTCAACATCATTTTCATCATCTTCTTCTATATCTTCATTATTTTCATCACCTTCATCTGATAAGAAGTCATTTTCATCAAATTCAATATCTTCATCTTCATCTTCACCTATATCAGGGAAGCCACTACTATTTTGCATAGCTTTGAAAATTTCTTCTTCTTCTAATTCATCTTCTTCTTCATCATTTAATTCCATTTCATTATCATTAGCATCTTCATCGAGATTAACATCCTTGGACTTCTTCTTTTTATTATGTAAACTTTGTTCTTTAAAGTATTTATAGAAGAATAACTATAAAAACATTTACATAAAAACAATAAATCAATAAATTCATTAGTTAATTAAAAAAGAATTAATATTTTTAAGATATATATTATTATTATTATAACAACAACTATTAAATAAAATAAATAAATAGTATTTACTTCATCTACTGGTATATCTTTTTCATCCCTCTTTAAGAAGTTTTGTGTATTAACAGCATAATCATCCATCATAATTCTCTTCTTTTTACCTAAATTATCATCATCATCTTGTTCAAGAATAACATTTTGCTTCTTCATACTACTAACTAAACCGTTACCAACAAGTTTTCTAGGTTGCATAATACTACCTCCCTTATAAGTGTTACTAACTTTCTTTGGATTCTTATAAATAAATCTATCAAGGAAACGACTTAATGTGTGATTTTGTAATGGATCATAATTAATAGATTTTGGGAATTCAATGAATTTTCCAGATAATAAAGTTTGTACATATAATGCAACAGTAGGATGATAATGACTAGTAAATTGTGTCTTTATTAATTATATATATATATATTATTGGTTATTAATTAAACAAAATTAATAAAATAATTTCAATGATAAATAATTAATTTAAAAAATTTCAATACTAATTTAAATTTTAAATTTATATATATATATATAAATATATACCAATTCCCAAAGACATGAATTATCAACATTAGTATATAATGGATCACGTTTTTTACCATCATACTTTTTGGAGGATTTTATTTCTTTAGTATTATTTTCTTCAGATACTTTATTTTCTTTTTCAGATGAATCACTTTCTTCTTCATCTTCAGAAACATCTTTAAATTCTTCTTCATCACTATCGTTTTCTTCTGGTTGAGTTATCATAACTAATAAACCTGGTTTTTGTTTAATAATTTCACTGATTAAATATAATGAACCACAAATAAAAGGTACTTTATGGAATGTACAAACTTGAAGAATTCTTTTAATGAATGATTTAATACGAATTAATGAGTTGTCTTCTCTTAATGATTTATATAATAAATTTAAATACATAGCATGTTTTGATGAAGAGAATAGACGATGATCGAGTAATGTCATATATAATGAACGATAATATCTATCAGATATACTCTTATATAAACAAAAATATAATTATTGAAAAAAATATAAAAAAAAAAAATTAAAAATAAATATTTAAATAAATTATTACAAAGTGAAAAATAATATATATATAGTATATACTGTTTTATATCTTATTATGATTATATATTTACTTGACGAGATAAAGATACTTGGAAAATAAGCATTAATGCTTGAATACTAATATTGAATGTACCAATATGGGAAATTGTAAATAAAGTATTGATTTGCTTGTCAAATCTATAAAGATAAAAATAAAATAATAAAAAAATATTTTATTATATATAATAAAATATTAATATTAAGGTATTTATATTTAAATTTGAAATATATATATATATTATTTAAGATTTACTTACACTTCGTCTTCAACTTTAGCGAATGGGAAAGTACGATTAACACCAGTTAATAATGCTGCCATCATCTTAACATTTACAGAATCAATTTCAGTAATATTTGCACCATTATTTATTTTACTATTATTGGTCTTTTTCTTATTTTTTTTACCCTTTTTAGTAGTATTTTTACCACATAATTTTTCAAAAAGAACAAAATAAATTTCAATTAACTTATTAGCTGCTTCTTCTCCAGCCTTTGTTCTTGTTAAAATGATTTGATTTAAGAAAATAACAGCATAATATTGAGCTCTTTCTGATATATTAGTTCTAAATAATAAATGTTCTATTTCTTTAATTACTACAAGTTTCATATTTGGATGTTTTAATAATAATTGTGATAAAAGGTACGAAGCTTTTGATGCAAGTTTACGATTGGTATCACCCTATTATATACAAAAAAAAAATAAAAAAAAAAGAATATATAAAATATAACAAATAAATAAATATAAAAAAAAAAAGTATACATTTTAATATAAATAATTATTTATATAGCAACTATTATAATGTTAAAAATTATAATACTAATAATAAAGTATTTACCAATTTATTAACAAGTAAAGTAAGTAAATTCTTTTCTTGTTCTGGTTTAGCAACTAATAATTCAAAAATACTAGAAATAGCTTTATTTTTAACAAAATCTAAATTATCATGAGACATTTCCTATAAAATAGAATAGTAATATTATTAATTAATATAAAATAAAAAAAAAAAAAAAATAAATAAAATAATAAAATATGTATTTTAATATTTTATTAAATATATATAAATTGAGCAATTGTATACCTCTAATGCTTGAATAAATTCAAAATATAATTTTTTTAATGAATCTTCAAAATACCAAAGAAGCAAATGTTTTGGAGTAACACTTGAATTAGTAACATCTTGATCTTTAAAATATCTAATATTATTTTAATAGAATATATTAAATGACATTTTTAATAAATTGCTCTATATTAATTACTTTTATATATAATAAATAATAAAATTCTTTTTAAATTTAAAAATTTTAAATGCAATTTATATAAATTGATAATAACTTTAATTTTCTTTCGGGCAATATATTATTCATTAATAAATCTTTCATAGTATTAACAGCCATAATAGACTCTCTACGATTCTTCTTTTTAACCATATTTAAAAATAAATTTTGCTTTAATAAATTAAAATTATGTACAGGGGATTCTTGAATCATTAAAGAAACTGCTGACACTTTATCAGTTAAAGTACCAGATTGTAATACTGTTTTAAAGAATTCATGTTCTCCACCATTTCTTGAATTAATTCCTGTTATATAAAATAATATTTAGTAACATAATTCAAACTATTTCGTTTTTTAATTGTATTAATTATGAATTATATTTAACATTTCCAATTATAAATTTTTATTGAAATACTGTTATTATTATAAATAATCCTATTATTTAATATATTTTTATAATTATATTCTATTATAATATATTACTTTCAGAATAGTTTGTAAGTTCTTCTTCAAATAATTTTTGAGCTTTTAAATATTGAGATTGTACTAAATCATAGTTTACTGACTTCTTTTTTTCTTCAGATAATGGTTCTAATTCAACATTATACCATATTTTGGTTGGTTTGATTATCTTAATGCAATATATATTATTATTAATAATCAATGAAATTATGAATTAAATTTTTATAAATATATATTGTTATCCAAATAAATGAATACATTATTAAAAATATATTTTTATTATTATTATATTTACCAACTGAAGTTTATTATTATTATTTTTATTTTTATTATTATTTCTTTTCTTTGGAGGCATCAGGACCTTTAAATACTAATTAAATATATAATAATTGGAGAAATATAATTATATTATAATGATTACTAAAACAAATTTCATTATTAAAGAAAATAATTTTATAATATATTTAAATGAAATATCATTAAAATATATATAATTTCAACATTATTTTTTAAAATTAATATAATATAATATAATTATAATTAATTAGAATTTCATTGTTATAAATAATATGACTATTCTTACTAAATTTACCTCTTAATATATATATATATTTAAATATTTATAATATAAAATATTTATTAAGTAAAAATATAAATTTTGATTAATTCATTTTTTTTTTTTTTTTTTTTTTTGAAAAATTTAAAAAAATTGAAAGTTTTAATATGATTGGTTTATTTTTATAAATTTAAAATAATATATATTTATTATATGGATATCATTAAAATTTTAAATATTAAAAATTTGGTTGTAACAAGCATAATTCTACTATATACATTATAGGAAAAAAGATAATTAATTATTAACATAAATTAATATTAATCTTATATAAATTATATAATATTATATAATTTATATAAAGAATACAGTAATTATAAAAGCATTGCATATCTTATTACAATATACAATGTTTTTATAATTATTGTATTCACCTTTTTTAATTAAATAATAAAAAAACGTTAATATGAATTAAATATTAAAATTATTTACATAAATATATATTAGTAATATAAAGTTTTTATGGATAATGGAAATTCAAATTTATAACTAAACTTTCAAGAAGAGTAATAATTTAAGATTAATTTTTTTAATAGCATAATTAAATAGTTTATGGGTTATTTATAAGTTTTTTATATCTTTATTCCATAATTTAAAAAGTCATAGTATATATATTCCAATTCATACAATATATCATCATTATAAACATTATTAACTACATTATTATTTTCATTTTTCTTTATATTATCTACTAATTCAATACTTTGATTCTTTTCACTTATAATTCCAATTATTTGATTAAAAAATGTGATCAATCATTAACTATTTAAGATTTAGTATTTGATTCTGGAATTTATAATTAAATTCTTATATTTCTTCTCCATAATTCTTTTGTTTAGTATCATTTTTTCGTTATTATGATTTACAAGTTATTTAAATATATTTTCTAAATCATTTAAATTTTTTTCCTTCATACTTGTGATGGGAGTTATACTCTAATGTTCTGATTTTGCAAATTATAATTACAAACATTAACAAATTTATAAAAATTTCATATGTTATCTAAAAGCTAAAAATATATGGCTTATTTAGTTGAGTAATATATTAACTATTTTGAATTAATTTAAAAATTTGTATTATGTGTGGCTAATTAATAAGTTTAGTAATAGAATTTTATGAATTAGTGTTACTGTTTTAATTATTCTTTTAAATTTGATATATATAACTGTTTGACAATTTCATTATAAACACATAAAATAGTATATATTTTACATATTTTTTTAGTTATATTTATAATGGTATATATTAATAATAAATAATAGGTATATATTTTTAAATGATTTTATTGTTATTATATGAAAATTTACTATTATTTGATAAGTGTAAATAATTATACAATTAAATATTAGGAATATATTAATATATATTAGTAATATATTAATTATATATAAATGATAAATTTTGAAAATATTTCGAGTTTAAAAAAGAAAGAAATAAAGGAATATATATATATATATAAAGAATCAATGAAGACAAATAAATATTAATATAAAACAAAAACAAAAACAAAAACAAAAACAAAAATAAAAATAAATAACATTAATAATAATAATATTATTATTAAAGATAAAATAATTAAGAACAATTATCATATTTATATATTAATTTCGTTTGCAATAGAATATGGAATCGGATACTGAAAAATTAATTAATACATATAATTGGTAGGTTTTAACTATATTAAAGAATAATTATAAATTACAAGAATATATACTGTTTTTTTTAATAGATTAATAAAAATAATTATTGCAAGAATATGAAAAATAATTAATTTATTTAAATTTATTTTTTTATATACATATGTTTTATCTTTTATCTTTTCTATATTATACAAAATACATTTTATGAATGTACAATTCAACATATATATATTCATATTCATTATACATTGATTTAATAATATTTATAATTTTAATTTATTAAATTGAAAATTGGTTAAATGTAATCTTTAACAATGTATAATAAATAACCCATTAAAAATTATTTTAATATACATTTTATTATTATAACTATGACTTTGGGTATAATAACTATATTTTTTGAAATAATTACTAATATAATATGTATTTAATGTTTTTTTTTTTTTTTTTTTTTTTTTTTTTTTTTAAAAAAAAAAAATAAAGGAAAGAAGAAGTTCAAAAAATAAAAGATGAAGAGAAAGAAATTCTTGAAATTATATGTAAAATAAATGAAAATGAAAATGTCAATATAGTTAATTCAGATAAGGATAATCTTACTCAAGAATTAAAAGATAAAATGTAAAGACAAAAAGCTTTATTTTTCCTATTATAAATATTAAATACTTTTATAATTTAAAATTTTGTTTCATTATAAATTAAATATTATATAAAAAAGAATATATATAAAGGAATTATTAGATAAATATGAAATGGAATTAAATAATTCTGAAATTAAGGGTGATAGGTACTTTATATACTGTTTTATTATAATTTATAAATTTATTATATGTTAATGATTAATAAATATTATTATTCCCTAAATATAAATGATTCATGTTTCTATTATAATAATTATAATTATTTAATTATTATAATTAATAGTTCTGAAATTATAAAAGAAAGGGAAGACCAATATATTTTATTGTCAAAAGAATATGAAAGGATTGAAAATATTGCTAATGTTGATGCAATTGGTGATTCAAATTCTATGGAGTAATAAATTTTATTATTATTTTTATAATTATTATTATAATTATTATTATTATTATTATTATTATTATTATTATTATTATTATTATTATTATTATTATTATTATTATTATTATTATTATTATTATTATTATTATTATTTATTTATTTATTTATTTATTTATTTATATATTTATTTATTTACTTATTTATTTTGAATATTAATTTATTGATATTAATATTTTATTTATTTTATTAAAATAAATAATGAACTAATAAAATGAATAGTGAATTACTGGGAACTGAAGATAAAAAGAAATTTGTAAAAGATACAACAATTGTTATACCTCAGGATGATGATGAAGCTGAATTATTACAATTGCAGGAAATACTCTTAGATGGTATATATTAATAATGATTCAATTTATTTTTAAAATAATTATTCATTATTTACTATATTAAAAATAAATAATATAAAGATTACTTATTAATAACATACTCCATTTATTTTTACTTTATAGAACAAGATAAAAATCTTGATATGCTAGCAGATGTTATTGAAAGACACAAAGAAATTGGTAAAGCTATAAATAATGAGATTGATGGTATATATATTAATGCATATTAAAAATTTATTGACCTGGATATTAGATATTAATTTAGATGCTAATATTATAATTAATTATTATTAAAAAAAAAAGCTCATATTACTTTAATGGAAAGTATCGAGGATGAACTAGAAGACACTCAGGAAAGAACAGATCGTACTAGAAGAAGAATAGATCAAATTGGAAAATTTCATGAATTAAGTAATTATAATTATAATAAAGTGATATAAATGACAATAAAAATTAAAATTAAATAAATAATTGAAAAGAAAGATTTTATTAATTTTTATTTATATATATATATTCTTATTATATTATCATATTATAGTAAGCTGCAGATTAATTGTAGTAATAATAATACTGCTATTAATATTAATTATAATTAAATACAGCCTATAGAATCAAAAACAATGAGAATATAAGATTTAAGGATGTGATTAATTTACTACTAAAAATCAACAAAATTATTTTATGATAATATTTTTGTTGTATATACGTAATACAATACTATATCTGTAATATTATTATCTTTTTTTGTTTTTATTTTTATTTTGTTTTCTTCATTTTTATCATTTATTATTTAATAAATTATTTATCAGTTTTAATGTTTTTTTATATTTATATATAAATTAAATAATAATATTATTAATTAATACTTAATCATAATTGTATTAATTTGTCTTTATTATTATTTATAAACAAAACATTAAAACAATTAAAACAAACAAAAAAACCATCAATTAATAAATTAAAAAAAAAAAAAAAAAAATATGATTATAATTAAAGAAAAACTTTGCTATTTATATAAAATTTTAATAACATCAAAATTTTAATACATCATTTCAAGTCATTTATAGATTACAAATTAATATGTATTTTGTATAATCATTTATACATAATATTGTATATATATATATATATATATGTATAGTTATATGCTTTTTTTTTATTTTTTTTAAAAAAGAATAATAAATATTATTTAAAAAAATAATTAAGATGTTTAATCTTTGGAATTGCAAATAATTAATGTATTATTATTAATATTTAATTTATAAACAATTAAACGATTATATAATGAAATATAATGAAATATAATATAGATATATAAAAACAAATATTTATTACTTAGCATTCTTTTTTTTTTTATTATTATGTAAATTAAAATATTATATATTTTATATATTATAAAGTATTATATATTATTAATAAGCTATTTAAATAATTACTATTAAATTATAATCTTTAACCGGAATGCTATATAATATTATTATACAATTATTCCTATTAATAATATCATGTTAATATTCGAAATTTGACATATTATTATGATTTTCTTAATAAAGAATTCTCTTTGTATACTCTTTTTTATGTTTTAATTTAAAGTAATATATTATATATATTAATAACTTTAATCAGTTAATTTTATTTTTTTTTTCTTTTCCTGTATTATATATTTATTAAAATTATTTTATGTTAAAAAATTTTTTTCTTCCTTTTAATTCATAATATATTAACTGTCCATAATATTATTATTATTATTATTAGTATGTTTAGGGTAAAATTTACGAGTTTTTTTTTTTTTGTTTAACTTTTATTATTTCAATATTAATATAAGCTTATATATAGTTGTATTGATTTTCTTTATATTCTAATATATTGTATGTAATTAAATCAAATAACTTAAAAAAACAAAAAAAAAAAATTAATTCTTCCTTTTTTATTAATTTTAATTTAGGTAGAATTAACGATTTCCTCGAAAATTAATAATATATATAATATTATATATAAATACATATATAATATATGTACTTAACTATAAAAATATTTAATATAAATATATTAATTTAATACGTATTAATATTAATAATAATAATTTATATATAAATTAATTAAATTAATTGATATTGTAATAAAAAGAAAATAATAGAATAAAAAAAGGTTAAAATTCCTTTTTTTTTATTAAGATAATGAGGCTAGTGAACATATAGAGAAAATTTCTTTACAAATAATTAAAATTTATTATAAATTTTTTATACATAAAATTATTTTTTAAAAATAATTTGTGGCAAATTTTAAATTAATACAAAGTGTAATTTCCATTAGATATACGTAGACCAATAAATCCGAATTATTATATAATTTATAATAGGATAAAATATAATGAAAATTTAGATAGTTATATATTATAAAAGATTTATTTAATATTATGTTTAATAAATATACTAATTCATTTATTTATATACCAATAAATAAAAACACTATATTATTACTATTTTAATTACTAACAGGTAAAATCAATTATTACAAAAAAAAAAAAAAAAAAAATTATATATATATATAGTTTTCTTTTCAATTTTTTTTTTATTTTTTACTTTCTTTATTAATTTACAAGCAGTATTTTTTGTGATACATATAATACTTTCCTTTTTATAAAAAGAAAAAGAAACCAATTTTAACTTTTAGAATATAATAGAATAATATTCTTTCTTTTATTAAATATTATCCAAATATATATATATAAAATTCTTTTATTGTAAATTAGTTTTTTTCACATATTAAAATACATATAGAAAATGGAATTCAAAACTAAAAATAAGAAATATCAAGAATCTGTTGAAGAATTAGCTGTTATTTTTTCTAATATTTATGACAAATTAAACCCTATACTTGCTAAAAATGAAAAAGAAATACTTGAATATATTGGTGAAGCTAGTTTACCAAAAAAGCAAAGACTTGTGAAAAACTTACAAACTAAAATAATATATTGCCCATCTGAAATTGTTGAAATTAGAAACTGTGCTGTTGAAATTTTAAATGTTTTAATTACAGATTCTAAAACTATAAAAAAATTTGTTAATATTATTATAAAATTTGGAAAAATGTTAAAGGAAGGAACTTTGAATCTTTATGGTAAATAAATATTAATATATATATTTATAGAATAAATAGAATTTATATTTTTTGAAAATACTATAATAAATTTTATCATTTAAAAATATTAATTTTAAATATTTATATCTTTGTAATATATTTTAAAAGATTTAATTTACAATTCAAATGAATATATTAATAGTGAAGATACTGATCTTGCCGAAAAAATTAAAACTTATATTTTAATTGAAAGTGAATACATTGATTTAATCTTAGAGCAAAGAATAAAGTTACCAGCTCGTCATGTTATGATAAGTGAATTATTCTACCAAACTATTTTATTAATTAATGAATTTAGTAAGGACTTAGCTTTAGAAAGTTCTAGAGTTAAAAGTTCAAAAGAATACACTTTTGACCTTTCTGTTAGAGATACTGAAGCTGATATCTTAAAATGGAACTTAATGTCAACTAAAGGTAATCATTACATGCAATACTTGAAAAACAATTTAGATAAACCATTAGATAATGCTATGAAAGATGTTATTGTAGCTATTGCTAAAGATAACAAATACAGTACACTTCTCCTTTTTTCTCCATATTCTAAACTTATTAAAGAATACATTACTGAAAGTAAAGCTTTTATTCCATATGAAATTTTAGAAGTTATATCTTCAAGTATGATTGATTATCATGTTAAGGACTTTGATTATGAAATTTGTCAACTTTTACTTAACAAAATTATAGGTACTAATGTTTCAGAACAAGCCACTGATTTATTAGAAAATAGAGCTGCTGCTACTCTTTTAAGAACTATGGGTAATATTATTATTGGTAGTGAAGAAGCTTGTGAAAAAGTTTTAAATACTACAAACTTTATGGAAATTATTACTGAAATGATTAAGAAGGGTGCTCAAGATAATAAGAGTTCTAAATGGTTTAATGAACAATTTATTAATAATATTATTAGTGTTTTTAGAGTAGTTGCATGCATTAAACTTAATAAAAATTTCGCTGGAGTTTTAGAATCTTCTGGATGTTTACAAGCTTTAAAGGAATATGAAAATTGTCCAAACAAATACATTCAACAATATGCAGCTTATGTTCAAGGTGATATAAAAAATATTCCAAAAGCTAAAGTTAATATTAATGTTGAACCATTAGAAGTTATTGATCTTGAACTTATGCCAATAAATGATCAATTCCAATTAAGAACTAGTCTTATTAATGCTGCTAATGAATGCATGAATGTTCCTTTAATTAGTGAAGATTATTATAATGTTACTCCATGTGATGGTGATGGTGTTGTCATATTCAGTGGTATTGAAAAAACAGATAATAGTTTTGCTTTTATTGGTATTATTGTTAATATCTTCACAAAAGAAATTCATGATTCTACTTATCATGAATGTTCTAGTATTAATGATGCCAATGTCTTCTATGTTAATGAATACGCTAATTTAAGAAAGCATTGGGGACAAATTTCTAGAAATGATGCCTTAAAATTATTATCCTCCCTTTATAATAATACTAAGGTTGTTCCAGGAAGAAATGGTGAACAAGTAGCTAAATTATTAGGTTTATTCATGAATGAAATGCCATTAGAAGATGCTTATACTGAGATTCTTAATCTAGTAAATGAAGGTATTGATAAGAGTGCTCTTAAACCATACGCTTGGTGGAGAGAATTCCTTGGTTCTGAATTTAACTATAAAATTCAATTTAAGTATAATGATATCATATATAATGATGGCTATGTTAGACCAAGATATTATAGAAATACTTCTAACACTGCTAATGATGTTCCAAATAATCCAGATAGCTATGTTAGATTCTGGGTTAGTGCCATGGAAAAGAATACCAAGTTTAGTCAACAACCTTTCTACAGTAGAATGTTTATGTATCTTCTTCATACTTTACTATATGTTTCTGGTATTCAAAATAAGGATCTTGAATTCAATATTGATGATCTAAAAAATACTTTAAGAAATACCTATTTAGATCTTATGGAAAACTATAAAAATGGTAATAGTATTCAAAACAATGCTCTTTTCGAAGCCATGATTGAAAGAACTCTTGTTCTTGAACCAGAAGAAGAATTAATTGTACCAACTGAATTATATATGATTTTCTCCGGTACTCAAAATAACCTTCAATTACCAATTGAAGGTATTCTTCGTAAAGCTAATAGATTAATTCCAGTTGAAAGTCGTATTAAGAACGAAGAAATTAAAGAATTGAAGAAAATGTTATTAAGTACTGTAAAGAATATGTACATTAATGATACTATTGATATTCAAAGTATTTATAATGATGAAAAAGTTTACAATTATATTAAATCTATTCATACTGATGAAAATATTGCCAAACAATTCTTCTTGAATACTTTAGTATTATTAAATGCTTTTATTAAGAATGTTAAACATTTAATCTTTTCTGCTTCCTTTGATAATGTTGAACAATCTGATTTAATTCAATTAGGTTTCCAAGGTAGTGGAGCTTTCATATAAAGTGTATAAAGTCTTTATTATCTGAATTTTTATTATTTCTTTATTATTCGTGAAAAACCAAAATAATATACATTTTTCTATACTCTTATATTTTACATTTATTTAATGGATAGGTTTTATTAAAATAAAACAAAAACAAAAACAAAAACAAAAACAAAAACAAAAACAACAAAAAAAAAATACAAAAAACAAAAGCGAAAACGAAAACAAAAACAAAAACAAAAAAAAAAATAAATAAATAAAAAAAAAATAAACTAAAAAAAAAAAATAATTAATTAATTAAAATTAATTTCAGAAAAAATAAAAAAGAATAATTTATTATTTTATAAAAATTTTTTACATTATATTCATAATCGTAATAAACGCAATGATAATATAAATAAATAATATAACTCAATACTTTTTATATAATGATATATTAATATAAAAAGTAAATGTATTAAATAATTAATACCTTTTCATCATATTTTTAATTAATTTATATAAGTTTTTTATTATCTTATTTTTTTTTCTTTTTAGAAAAAAAAAAAGGTTTTATGTATAATTAAATTATTAATTTATAAGCACATAACTAAAAAATAAATATTAATAAAAAATAAAAAATATTAAAAAAAAAAAAAAAAAAAAAAAAAAAAAGAAAAAAGAAAATTAGTGATTATATTCCCTTATAGTAGATATGTTATTTTATGTGTATATATTAAATAAATCTAATTTTTTATGGAAAATATATTTGTGTGTCCATGATGTTAGCAGAATTTCAGTACCAACTAAACCAAGTAACAAAAAACAGATTTATTTTGCCAGCTCCTTTGGAGCTTTTTTTTTTTTTTTTTAAGTATTAAATAATTGAATCTTTTTGTTGGAGTTTCATGTAATAATATTATTATATAATAATTATTTGATATAGCATGAATTTATAATAAAATATATAATAAATCTATACTATAAATTAAAAAAAAAAAAAAAAAAATTATATATAAATTTATATACAAGAAAGAATTTTATATAAGTTACTGTTTATTCTGAAAACTGTTTTGAATTAACAAGAGAGTACTTAAAACCTGAGATTGAGCATTGGAATTTTTATTACGGTTTTAACTTTCTCTTGATAATTTGTTGTGATATGTATTTAATAGCTAATTTTTGATTGTCCTAAATATTTAAATTTTGATGAAATAAATTGTTTAGTAACCTCGAATCCGTCTACGTATTAGTTAGTGATAATAAAATAATAATAATAATAATTTATAATAATAATAATAATAATAATAATAATAATAATAATAATAATAATAATAATAATAATAATAATAATAATAATAATAATAATAATAATAATAATAATAATAATAATAATAATAATAATAATAATAATAATAATAATAATAATAATAATAATAATAATAACTATAATTATTATTTCTTATTTCTTATTATAATGTTGATATTAATTTAAGTCAATAGTTTGAACAACACCTTTTTATAATTTTAATAGACACCTCTGGTAAATATATAACTCAAATATTAGCAACATTGTTACAGTTGATAGTCATAACAATAACAGTAACAACATTTGGTTATTTGTTATAATACTTTCTTTAATAATTACAACTACAATAATTTTATGAATAAAGTAAATATTAATATTACAAATAGTTTAGATAATTGTTTTAATAGGTTAGTAAGAAATTATTCAGTTGGAGAAAATATTTATTCTAATTAGTTCGAATATCTTAGGATATATTATGACTTGAGGAAAGAAGAATGGAGAGGTCAATATAAAATACAAGTAAAATCTAGAACTTTTTCAAATGTTCCACTTTGTTACTTACAGCTTCAATGTTGAATAAAATTATGTCTGTTGTTAATGATCAAATTTTATCATTATTAATAGTTTCTCTATTCAAGAAAAGTGCCTCATAGTTGATTATAAGTCACTAGAATAAGAAGTCACATATATTTTTTGTATGAATTATCTATATATAAATGTAGTTTATTTTTTAATTAAAATTTTATTAATAAATAAAGTTACGATGGATTATATTGCCATGAAAAAAAAGAAATGAATAACCAAAATATTATGTTTATTATTTTAAAATATTGCCTAAATTTTAGGTTTCACAAATTATTAAAAAAAAAAAAAAAATTTTTCAATTTATAATAGTTTTTCATCATCATCCATTTTTATATATTTTGCTTTAAATTAATTTAAAAATAAAAAAAATTTTTTTTTCTTTTAAAAGATAAATTTTAAAAATAAAAAAAAAAAAAAAAAATAAAAATAAAAGAAAAATTCAAGAAAAAAAAAAAAATAAATTATATAAAGGAGTAAATTAATATATATATATATTAATTATCCCATAAAAAATTAATTTTAAAATTTTTTATGCTATAATTTTTATATTTATTCAATTTTATTATATTTTAATTTTTAAAAGATAAATAAATTAGCCAAAAAATAAATAATAATAAAATAATAGATAATATATGTAATCAAATTATATGCGATAATTTAAATGTAAAATTTAAATTATCCAAGAAGAAGAAATAGAAAATAATATAGAAATTTTAAAGCTAAATAATAATAAATTAGTAATTTATATGTAAAAATTTTGTATATTAGACATTAATCTATTAATTTATAAAATTAAATAATATAAGAAAAAAAATTTTATTCATAAATTAAGATTTATATACAATAATAAATATGGCTGCTACATTTCAAGCAGATTTCGCATCTTTTAATTCAAAAACAACACAACCTGTACCAACAACAAGTACTGTTGTTTCTTCTCCGGAAAACTATAGGTTTGACGAACAAAAATTAGTAAAACTTGACTCTTCAGAAAAGCAAGAATTATTTGTGTTTCAATGGTTATCTAGTTTAGAAAAGGAATTAAAAAAAGGAGATAAAGTATGTTAATAGTATTTTTTATTTTTATATATTTTTTTAATATTTTATTTTATATAAAATAAATATATATGTATGGAACTTTTTTTTTTGAGTCCTTTTAAATAAAATTTTTTGACAATTTATATATTTTTTTAAAAAAAGAAGAAATAGAATTTTTCAATTAATTTTTATTATATAAATTTTTAATTTTTATATATAAAAAAACAAATATTTATATTTTATATTATAATTTTTTTTAAATTCTATATTATATATATTAAATAATAATACAATGAAAATAAATATTAAATTAAAATAAAAAAAAGAACACTATCGCAAATGAACAAGATAAATTAGAAAAAACTTTATTGAAATTTTTATCATCAACAACTCCAAAACCTACGAGACCAACTCGTAAATTAATTGCCAGATGTTTCAATTTATTATTTACACATGGAAGTCAAAGGAAGATTTTCGATACCATCGTTGCTATTCAACAACTTTTAAAAAATTCTGTTGATAATTCAAATAAGCTGTATGTATTTATATATATATATTATTTATATCATTATTATCTGTATATTTTTTATAAATTTATTAAAATAATATTAGAATATATAAAGTTGAAAAAAGAATTAAATTAATATTTATATTTTTAAATAATCAGTGCTATTATACATTGCTTAGGTGCTATTACCGAGGTTCATGGTAAAAATGTTATGTCATTATTTTCAGAAACTGTTATTAGTTTGGTTAAACTTATGAAGCAATCAACTGATGTAAATATATATATTTATTAATTTGAATAATAATTTTAATATTTGATTAAAAATAAATATATTATTTTATTTAATTTTATAATTTAATAAATTTATTAATATTAATGTATATATATTTATTATTATTATTATTATTATTATTATGATTGTAATAAAGGTTCATATTCGTCACGAAATATTAAGTTCTTTAACAAGGGGTCTTAAGGGTGCTGGCCGCGCCTTATCTGAATCAACAGCAAAAGATATTTATAAATTATGTAAGCATGGGTTTAGTGATAAAAGTTTAATTATAAGAGCTGACTCAGGATATGTAATTGTTTTATTATTTTTTTTCTATATTTATTAACATATTATAGTAAATTAAATAAAAATAATTATTAATTATTATTAATAATAAATTTGTTTTATTATTGTTATTTATTATTATTATTATTATTATTATTATTTATTATTATTATTATTTTAATATATTATTGAATTATTTTAGTGTTTACAAGCATTATACGATTATACAGTATATCCAAAACCATCATATCAAAGTGATTATGAATCTTTAATTATATTGATGATAAAAGGAATGGATAAATCAAATTTCAAAGTTAGACAATCATTATCTAGTACTATATCGTATTTATTAATCACATTTTTACAAAGTCCTATTCCAAAGAAAAAATCATCATCTGTTCCAGCACCTCCAACCTATCCAGCTATAGATGATGCTTTATCCATTTTATATAATGCATTTAATAAATACTCTTCTCGTGAAATTCTTACAGGTATTATTGAATCATATGCTTCTTTTTATCAAAAAATAGGTATTCAATGGATTGAAGATAATTATTCATTAATTTTAAATCATACATTAAGTTTACTTAAAAATACTAAAAGTGATCAGAATAGTTCATTAATTGTGAGTGAATATTGTAAATATCTTTTAAGAAATGTTATTGGAAAAGTTTTAAGTGAAACAGCTCAAAATAATGCTGTTAAAATTATTATTAATGATCATATTAAAAAGGTACTTGCAAATAAGACTTTTACAGAAGAAAAAGATTTAGAATTGAAATGTATTTTAGATGAATTATCAGCATTATTATTAGATTTAGGTCCAGCATTAGTTTATGTTCCTGTAAGTATATTTTATTAATATATTACGAAATAGAAAACAAAAAGATATCATAATAATTTCAGATACTACTATTTTCATTATATATATATATTATTATTATTATTTTATTAATTTATTATTTGTTATTAACTTATTAACTTATTGGTATTTTTTTTTTTATATTATTTTATTTCGTTTTATTTAATTTTGGGAATATAATAATGAAACTAATAGGAAGTGATTAAAGCATTAAATTCAGTTGTATCTTATCCAAATAGAGGGGTTAATATTACAACAGCTTGGTGTATAAGATGTTTCTGCAAACAAAACTCAACATATATATTTCAAGAAATTAGCTATTTTGTTAATCAATTAAATAATGCTGAAGCAAGTCTTGATGAAAATAATGATATTTCAATTGATACCTATATATCATTTTGCTATCCATTAGCTTCATTAATTACATTAATTCCTCAACGTTCATTGAATGTTTCAATTGCTACAGCTGCTCAACTTTTTAATTATTCTAATCGTATATTAAAATCATTACAAAGTAATCAATCTTCTAATATACCACTTAAAATTATGGATGCTAAAATACAAGTTGCATGGACTATTCTTGATGCATTGATGTCATTAGGTCCAAAATTTGTAAAGGTACACTTAACTCAATTATTAAATTTATGGAAAAATGCATTACCAAAGATATCTATGAAAGATAATTCCACTCAATACACCGAAAAGGAATTAATTCATCAAATTGATTCTAGATCTTATGCTCTTTCAGCACTTCATTCCTTCTTGGAATATAATGATGATAATTTAATTAATGTTGATGTATCAAAAAGAATTGTTATATGTTTAAACAATGTTTTAGCTTTTATATCATCTTTACCAAAACATTATTCAAATATTTTATCTAGTAGTCTAAATACTCAATCCTTAATTAATTCAGCAGCTAATACCACTCTTAGTGTAACTTTTTCTTCTTCTACTCCTTTAAAACATGTTATAGAAAAGGAATATTTAATGAAGAAAAGATTATATCAATGTTATTGTAAATTCTCAGATCCATCTGTTTATGAAATGGCTCAAACTATTCTTTTAAAAGCCACTCTTGAACTTATTGCACCAGATTATGAAAAGAATACAAATCCATTTACAGGTAATGTTAATTCACATGCTTTAAATTCGTCAATGATGGCCAATAGTTGTACAACTTCACTTATTAAGGGCATTAGAGTAGAAGTTGCCAGTCATTTAGGATTAATTGATAGAGGTATTAATAGTATTGTAACTTCAGACTATGATGTTCAAAAAATTGAAGAATTGGTAAAGTGCTTTTATGAATATATATTATTAGTTTTTATTAATTTTATTAATTCTAATAATAATACAATATAGGAAAATAATATATATTTGTTTTTTTTTTTTTTTTTTAAAATTTATTAATTAATATATATTTTAAATATTTATTATATATTTATGTACATATATTATATAATATATATGGTTCTTTTTTCTATTCAATTTTCTATTTATATATATAATAAATATAATAATAATAAATATAATTATTATTATTATTATTATTATTATTTATAATTTATTATTTTTATTAGATTGATCAAAAATCATTTTTATCATGTGAAAATGATCCACATATATTATTCGAAAAAAGTATTACTTTAGATAATAGTGATATTATACAGCAATGTCCAGTATCCCCTCCATTAAGTATTGGTATGGTTGATGCTGCTATTGAACTTTATTCTAAACTTTATCCAATTCAAGGTTCTAATCATCAAGAAACTTGTAATGAATACTTTTTAAAGGTAACAAAATATTTAGAAACAAAGATATGGCCTGGTAAAAAGGAATCTGTTCAAACTAATATTATTATTGCCATGTTAGGTGCTCTTAAATATATCTTAAAGAATCAAGGATCTTTAAAAAGTAATAAAGTAGCATCACAAGTTAAAGATTTAATTTTGCGTTCTTTATCACATTCATCTTATATCATAAGAGCTATTTCTAGTGAAACTGTAGGACGTTTAGCACAAGTTATGAATACAGCTTCATTTACAAATCCATTAATAAAAGAATTAATTGATAAAGTTATTAATTTAAGAGATCCAGAAACTAGATCAGGTTGTTCTCTTGCCTTAGGTTGTATTCAAAGTCATATTGGAGGTATGGCAGGTGGATCACAATTAAAAACTATCGTTGGTATTTTACATTCTCTTGCTAGTGATCCACATCCATTGGTTCATATGTGGGCATTATATTCCATTTGGTTAACTATAGAAGGTTCTGGTTTAATGTATAGTACCTATGTTAATTCCACTCTTTCTATTGTTTCTAAATTGATTATGTCAGAAAGTCATGAACCAGCGTCATCTTTTGAAAATTATAATAATATTCATGCAGGTAATGCAGGTGTTTATCCAGCATTCGGTAGAATTCTTTATGCTTTAATTGGTGTTATTGGTCCAGAATTAATGCTTTCTTCTACCATACGTGATCTTTGTTTCAATTTATATGAAGAATTTAAGAATGATTCTGATCCATTTGTTGTTGTTGAAGCTATTCGTTGTATTCAACATTTCATTCTTTTTGCTCCAAAATATTTAAATGTTGACTCATTAATTCCATTCCTTCAATATCAACTTTCTAATGATAACAAATCACAAATTCAAATATTAAGAAAGGGATGTGTTACTTGTCTTTACCAATTAGTTCAACGTGAACCAGAATTAGTATTAAGAAATGCTAATAAATTGGAAGAACAACTCTTTGGTTTATTAGATATTGAACCAGATAAGATGGTAAAGGATGAAATTAAGGATATTCTTTTAAATCTTTTACGTCATGTTGGACCAAAGCATCCATCAAAATGGTTAATTCTTTGCAAAATTATTTTATCTAAGAGTGGTACAGTAGGTGGATCTTCCAATGATACAACTATGGGCATGAATGAACAAGATGAAGATGATGAAGAATATTTTGTTAACGTTGATGAAACAGATAAACAACCTTCAAAAGTTGTTCAATTTTCTTCTAAAGGTAAAAATATTGAAGTCGTATTACTTCCAAGATGGAGAACACATCTTTTTGCTTTAAATTGTCTGAGAGAACTTCTTAATGTTATTTATAAAACTGGTCAAAAGGCTCATTATGATTTAAAAATTGCTAGAGAAATTAGGGAACAATATAGTGATAAGAATACAGATTTCTTAGTTTTTAAATTAAATGATTTAATTCAAATGACTTTTGGTACAGCAACAGCTTCTGTCATTGATTTAAGATTAGGAGGTTTAAATGTTTTACAAGATATACTTCAAAAATTTTCTGATTCTGAAGATCCTGATTACGAAGGTCATGCTTTAATTGAACAATATCAAGCCCAAATATCGGCTGCTTTAACTCCTGCATTTACTAAGGATGCACCATTAGAAGTAACAAGTGTTGCTTGTCGTGTTTGTTCTAAATATATTGGTAGTGGTATTAATAAAGATTTAAGTACTTTATCTCGTGTATTAAAAAATATGAATCAATGTCTTGTTAAATATACCTCTGTTAATATTAATATTGATGATTCAAATCTTAGTCAGTCTCAATCATCAAATAATAATAATAGTAATAATAATAATAATAATAACAATAATGATCATAAATATAGTACACATGCTTTCCTTTTAGTACGTCTTTCTATATTAAGTTCATGGGCTGAACTTCATTTAGCATCTTATAGTCATAACTTTTTAATACCGGTAGTTCAACCTAATTTAAAACTTTTGTTATCATTTTGGATTTCTTCTTTGTGTGAATTTAGTCGTTTAAAACAAGAATCAGAAATGCATTCACCATCTTCAATGACAAGAATAAATGATTCTTTATCCGGTATAGCATCTATTTATTTAGCATTTATTCGTGATATTAATTTACCTTTCTATGAACATTCATGGATTCCATTCATTCAAGCTGTAGCAAGCTTAATTAATTCAACGGATAATGAAATTAAGCTTATTTTCAGACCAGAATCTATTTCACCAAAATTCCCACCAAAATCATTTTATATTCTTTTTGGTTTATGTATTGGTATGATTACCACAGAAAAATCCTTTTATTCCAAAAATAATCAAATAATTAATAAGGAATTATTTAGTGGTGAAAAGAATTATGATAAAAATGAAATTATTATTATTTGTTTAGATAGTATTTTAAAATTCTTCCAACCAAGTTTTGCTGGTACAGAATTTCTTTATGATGATATATTCTTTGAAATTCTTACAATTTTTGAAAGACTTTCTCGTCAAAGAAATGTTCAAATCCAGTATTTAATTGTTGCCATATTAAATTTAATTGCTAAATGCTATCCAAACTTTTATACCAATCTTGATAGTGATGCAAAGGAATTAGTCATTGATGATGTTAACTATGGTGTATCTGAAAAGTTATATGTTGCTATTAAGCTTTTATTCTATATTGTTTTAGACTATCTCAATGTATTTATTGATCCATCTTCATTAAATAAAAATGATGGATCAATGGCGTCTTTAAATAAGGCATCTCATTCTAATACTTTAGATGAAACAAAAATCGATAAAATTATTTCAAATGCTATGGAAACCATAGCTTTAATATTTTCATCTATTCAAGATATGAAAGTACGTATACAAATGATTCCACTTCAACTTTATATTTATAGTGTTGTAAGTAAAATTAGACCTTCAGCTATTTCATCTATTATGGTTGGATTTAAATCTCAAATGGATACATTAAAAATAGATGATCAAAGTGATGAAGATTTAATGAAACTTTATAAATCTATTCAAGCCTTTTCAAAATATTTTATAGAAAAATTAGAAGAAAATCGTGAAAATGAAAAAGAAAATGAAAATGATGAAGAGAAAAAGAAAGATTCTGATAATAATAATAATAATAATAATAATAATTTAAATTATATATTAATAGAAACACTTATTCTTACTTCTACACCTATTACAGAAAAAGATACCAAAGAAAATCAAATTCAACAAAATTTAGTTAAATTTATGATAAAATTCTTAATAGAATCTATGGATATTCAACAACCAGTTTATAGTCTTCAATTATTAAAATGTATTTCTTCTTTTGAGAATTTATATAATAAAGAAGAGAATGAACCAATGATGCAAAATATTGGTAAATCATGTATTAAATATTGTATTCCACGACTTGTTAAATTATTAAAAGATCTTAATCAAGAAAAATATATGAATATGACAAGAGATGAAACTTATAAATCACTTATAGAACAGATTTTCCTTAATATAATATCCAATTATTCTATGGTTAAAGATGAAAAAGAAAAATTAGTTCTTCTTTCAATTATTATATGTTCCCTTGCAAGTTATGTTCGTAATTTACAAGAAATGGATAGAAAACGTTTAATTAATTTCAAGAATATTAATGAAGGTAAAGTACATTCCTTTGCTGTACAAACTTTAATTCAATTAGCTACAGCTGTTCCAATTCATTTTAAGAGTGTATTTGCTGCTTTACCTGATAAAGAAAAAGAAAAAATAGAAGTAGCTTTCCGTGTTAATATGTCAGCCGGAAATGCTAATATAAATAATGGTCGTAAAGATTCTAATTATGATGATAGTTTTAGCGACTTTTCAGATTTCTCTGATGATGAAGATCATAAACAAATTCCACAAGAACCACAACTTAAGATCAATTTCTCAGAATTTAATTAATTCTATGATAAAAAAAAATAAATAAATATATTAAACTAAACAATAAAAAAATAAAAAAAAAAAATAAAAATAAAAATAAAAAATAAAAAATAAAAATTTAAAAATTTAAAAATAAAAATTTAAAAGATAAATCTAAAAAGAAAAAAGAATAGAATAAAACTAAATCAGAATTTTATTAACATATATATATTTAATTTAATTTAAATAATCATTACTAATAATTAATAATTGTAATACATATTATATAAAATAATTAAAAAATTTAAATAAATAAATTACTAAAAAAAAAAAAAATTACCTAATAATAATAATAATAATAATAAATTATAAAACTATTAAAAAAAATAATTAATAAAATAAATAAATAAATAAATAAATAAACTATTAAATATTAAATATAATTAATTATTAAATAAAAGTAGCACAACTTCAAATTCTATAAAATTTATATTCCAAGATTATTTAAAATATCTATTATAAGATAAAATATTCATTTAAAATATTTTAATAATTATAATTTTTTAAAAAAAAAACAAAACAAAAAAAATCAAAAAGAAAGAATTGGTATATTATTATATTATAAATAATTAATTATAGAAATGTTATATATAAAAAGTTTAAAAAATAAAAAATAATACATAATAATAATAAATAATAAATATATAATGAAAGTAAAATAATTACAATATATAAATACTATTTTTTTTAATAATAGAAAAATGTGAAAAGTAAATAAACAACAATTTAAAATATGATTGTCATATTTTTTTAAAAAAATATGACAATCATATTTTAAATTGTTGTTTTTTAATGTTATATAATTTCATAAATTATTAAATATTAGCAATATTTTATACTATTAATAGAAATATTTAAATACTATTTTTATTTAATATCTTTAATATTATATAAAATCTAGTAATATAACTATAATTGATTACAATTTTAATGTTTTTTATTGTGACGAATAGAACAACAACAATAAACACATATAAGTATAAATATTAATATAGGTGCAAATATAAAACATTTAGCAATAAATTTTGCAAAAGTGTTACCTTTATATCCGTAAGGATCAAAATAATTCAAAGCACAATATGAATTGTATTTTTCACTAGAGCATTGTTCTGTTGCACAAATTGTATATCGTGGTTTACATTTTTCACTAGAACATTCTTCATTTGATGAACAAAATTCATGATTTGGTTTACCGCAGTGTACATATGTATGATCAAAATATTTATATACACGAGTATAAATTTCTTCACAATGAATTATTGATGATTTTTCATTGTATACACAAACATTATTGATACATTTATTGTATAAACAATCAGAATCTTTAGTACATTTATAAGAACAATATACATAATCATCGCTATTAATTAACTTATATTCATCACCATAACAACGAGTTATATTATATGTATAAGGACATGTTGCAGCAATATAATTTTTTAAATTACCATTCTTATCTTTAAATTTAATATAAGATGCAATATCTTCTTTTCCTGTATAAACACAAATATCACTATCTTTATTACAATAATATTGTCTTGCTTTGTATTCATCATTACTTAATATTTCAGATTTAGATACAAAATTAGTATTTTTATAATTTAACAAACATTCTTTAGGTATATTACTAGAATTTATAGTTACATTATAACAAAAATTTGTTTGTATATATAATAATATTAAAATAATTAACATTTTGAAGTATTTAATATTATTATTTTATTTTATTTTTTTTGTTAAAATATAATTTTATTTTAAATATTTAATGTTTATATTAAATAATTTTCATTATAATCTGAATGATATCATGTGATATATACTATCATTTTGATTGGTTGTTATAAAATTTTGTAATAATATAAAAGAGGCTGACTTTTTTCTTGAAAAATTATTTAAACTTTATTTTAAAAAATATTATTTTTATTTTATTGATATTAATAATAAAAAGTAATAAATTGTTTTTTTTTATTATAATAAATTAATTAAAATAATAAAAATTCAATTTATTAATATAAAGAGGAATAATAAAATAATAATTTTTTTTTTTTTTTTTTTAAAAAAAATTTAATAAATATATTTTTCAATATTTAAAATTTTAATTTTCAATAATTATTTTTTTTTTTTTAAAAAAAAATTAAATTTAAAGATTAATATTTAATCTAAATCAGATTTATATATAATATCTCCTTTTAAAATATTTAATTCAAAATAATTGTAAATTTCATTATTTATTTATTTTTATATGTTAAAACTATTGAATACATTTATTGGAAATCTTTTTTTTTATATAAAACAATTAAAATGGGTGATGCAACTAATAATTTAATTAAAGCAATTTTTTAAATAAATTTAAATTTCACTTTTAATAATATTATTTAATAAATATTTTTAATATTAAAATGTATAATTTATAAATATGTTGCATATCAGAATTGAATTTTCTAATATTTTTTTAAACGTATATAATGTCATTCATTAATCTATTGTATTAATTTTAACATTAATTTGTTCAATAAAAAGTCAAAATTAAAAAATGCATATATTTTGTACATATATAAATCTTTAAATACATATAATAAATAATTAATTCAAAAATTTAGTGAAATTTCTGTAAATAATAATAAAATTGTTGAAATTTCAGTTATTTATAAATTTTCATAATATTTTTTTAATTTAAATAAAATAAAAATAAAATAAAATGAAAAAAAAAAAAAAAAAAAAAAAAAAAAAAAAAAGACAATAAATATAAAAATAAAATATTAAAAAAAGAAAATTAAAGAAATACTTTTCAAAATATTTCCTTTTATTAATATTATAAATATTTATGTGATTTTGTATAATTATCTTACTTTTATATATTATTAAATTTTTAATAATTAAAATAGTGTATTAACTTTTACATATATTTATATTTATATTTATATATTATAACTTATAGAAGAAAAATGTCAAATACTATAGTGGTATATACTATATAATATTAGTATATTAATATAAAAAATATTAATAATTATATTTTTTAACTAAAATATATATATATTATAATAATATTAAAAATGTATTACACTACTATCAATAGACTCATGTTTATAAATGGATTATCGATAATGTTGTAGAAAATGTTAAAAAGGATTTTTCTAGTATGGGTGTTGAAGAGAGTATATTGCAAGAATTTCAAAGAGTATGAAGATATTTTTATACACATAAACAAAAAATTATAATTTTAAAAATTAAAATTTAAAATACTAAATGTGATTTAATGTGTTTTAATATATATAATGTTTATAAATTAATATTCAATTATATTATATCAAATTTCAATTATTTTTATAATAAAAAACTTATTTTAACTGAAAAATAAAATAAAATAAAATAAAATAAAATAAAATAAAATAAAAAAAAATCCATATAAAAATCAACAAAAGAACTGGGAACTTAAAGTTATAAATTCAAAAGTAGCAAACTTTCAAAAGTTTTCTGTAAATGAAGATTATTATCAACAACCTACTTATGATCAATATAATCCATCTTCTGCTTCAGATTTAATGAATCATAATAATTTCTCATATGTAATTATTCACAGATTTTACATTTTTATTTTTATTTTTTTTTTTCAAATATTTACAATTCATTTATATACTTTACAAAAAAATAATTTTTTTTGTAATTACATATATATATAATCTATATTTTAAATTAATATTATATAAATTAAATATAAATTATTATTTTATATATACCTATTTAAATAAAATATATATATATATAAAAGACATTTTCTGATTCTCAATATGCAGTTCCTCCAACCTATAATACTGTTCAAACTAAAATTGAACCAATTTCAAATCAAGTATGAATTTATAACAATAAAATATATACTATATATTAACGTTATCATTATTATTTATTTATAATTCATATTATAAATAATGATAATAATAAGCATATATATAAAATTAGAATTCTTAACAATATATAAATTTTCTAATAAAAAAAAAATAATATCATAATGTTAAATAATATAGTCATCTAATATACCACAAACTGATGGCGCTAATGATGAATTAACTACAGAAGAAATTGATAAAATAATTGAAGAAAAAATATTAGAAAATAATGAAAAGAAGAATAAAGGAAAAGAAAAAGAAATTTCACAAGTAGATGGTGAAGATGATGACGATGAAGATGAACTTAATGTATATATAAATTTATTTTTCTAATTTAATTATTAATTTCAATTATTTCAAAACTTTTAGTTTATAAATAATTTAATTTAATATCTAATTTTTTTTTTCTTTTTAATTCATATGATATATATACATTTTATTACAATCTTAAATAAAAAATTCTATATATATTTGAAATAGTCTGATGATAATATAAATTCAGATTTAGATGATGATGATGATGATGATGATAATGACGATGAAAATGAAACAGATCATTTAATATTATGTCAATATGAAAAAGTAAATAAATAATCCATAAAAAAATTATTTAATTGATAAATTATAAAATTTATATATATAAAACTAATTATTAAATAATTATATATAAATATATAATTCAAAATATTAATTATATAATATATAAAAGGTAACAAGAATTAAGAATAAGTGGAAGTGTTCACTAAAAGATGGTATCATTAATGTTAATGGAAAAGATTATCTTTTCCAGAAAGCTACTGGAGATTTTGAATGGTAGTTTTAACTACCTTAAAATATTTTATAAAGAAATTTTTTTTTTTAAAAAAAATTATATATATATTTGTAAATATATATATTAAATTATTATATCTACTTAAAAAAAAAAAAAAAAAAAAAAAAAAAAAATTAATTTTTATATATATACATACATAAAAAAAAAAAAAAAAAAATTTTATTATTAATATCAACAACGTCAAACTTTTTAATTATATTAATATATATATATTAATATAAATTGCAAAATAATTCTAATAAATAATTAAATAAATAAGTACATAATATTCGCATATAGATTTAATAAAAAAAAAAAAAAAGGAAAAGAAAAAAATTTTTTATAATTTTTTAATATAATACTTTATTTTTACTTTATAAATATTATTATTATTATTTTTTTTTTTTTTTCAATAAATTATAATTTGATTTTTCATACTAATAATTATACTATATTTTTTTACTTTTATTTTTATAATATAATTTAAAGGATATTTCTATTAAAATATTTACATTACTTAGTTTTTTTTATAGTTGTTGTTTTATTTATTATTTATATGTTATATTTATATTATAATAATTATTATTACTATTACTTGTTATTTATATAAAGAGTAAAAGAGATTATATAAATGAAGAATAATTGAATTGACTTTTAATCCATTGACTTAATAATTTAAGATGTTTAAAAATGATTATGGAAAAAAAAAAATAAGAAGAGAAAAAAAGAGTAAATAAACAAAAGTAAATAAATAAATAAAAAAAAATAAAATAAAATAAAATAAAATGAAAAAGGAACAAAAAACAATAAATTATAAAGAGCAAGAGTAAATAGAAAAAAAAATAATTAAATGAATAAAAGATATATAATTATATAAGTAAAAGTAAAAAAAAAAAAAAAAAAAAAAAAAAAAGTATTATATATATACAATAATTAAATATTACTCATATTTATTTATTTATTTATTTATTTATTTATTTATTTATTTATTTATTTATTTTTATTTTATTTTTTTTTATTTTATATTCTTTATTAATAATATTTATATATAAAAATTATTATTTTTTTTATTTTATTATTTTTATTATTATTAATTTATTTTATTAATTTATTTTTATTATTATTACTATTATTTAATATTACTAAAAAGTAATTAATATATTATTAATATTAAAAAAAAAAAAAGAAACAAAAAAAAAAAAAATAGTATTTATTTTCTAATAGTTAAAGTATATATAAAGAAATAATAATAATAATAATAGTAATAATAGTAATAATAATAATAATAAAAGATAAAAAAAAAAAAAAAAAAAAAAAAAAAGAATACTTATATAATATTTTTTTTTAATATATGTGATATTATTATAATTTTAAAATAAAGATAGAATATATAAAGTTATATTATTTTTTTTTTTTTTTTTTTTTTTTTTAATTTAAATTTTTTTAAATATTATTTGTCAAATAGTATATAATCGTATAAATATTGTTATATCCAACAATAAATATATTTATGAGAAAATTCGAATTAATGACCTTTTGAAACATTCAGTTTGTACATCAAAACTATGGTCATCCTGCTTCATATATATATATTAAATACAAAATAAAAAAAAAAAAAAAAAAATTGGTATATATAAATATATAAATATTTATAAATATATAAATATATATATTTCGCCTTTACCTTAAAGAAAAATTCATCTGGATTTTCAACCAAATAAGACCAAGCTGCTTGCCATTTTTCTAAAATATCTAATACACTTGTTAGTGAATTTTGTTCACCACTACCTTTACTATTATTAGAATTAATAGTGTTAGAAGAGAAAAAGTTAAAACCATTAGATGAATTTGATGGAGCACCTTCTAAACCAAAAACAACTTGTTGTTTTTTAGGTGCAACATCACCACTTAAACTTGAAAGATCTTCTACAGGTAAAACTCTAGCTAAAGCTGCAGGTGTCATTTGATCAATAACACAATCTGATAAAATTCTTTGAGCTACCTTAATAATCATTTGAAGTAATTTAAATCTTCCTGGAGATAGTTTTAATAATAATCTTATAGTTTCAATATCTGATTTTTCTTGTTCATACATCTGAGAATATGAGAATCCCTTTTCTAATTTTTTTTTTTATAAACATTAATTATTATAGTAATATTAATATAAATAAATTAATAGATTTAATATTTACAAATGATAAAAAATTGATAATATATTACAATATTAATATAAAATATATTATATTATATATCATAAATTATTATAATATTTTTTTTATTTTTTTTTTTTTTTATTATTAATGAAAAATAAATAAAAATTTTTAATATATATAAATAAATATATATATAATAAATATTTATAATAAAAATATTTTACTACTATTTTTTTCAGATTGATCATTTATTCTTTCAATAATATTCATTAATGCCAATTGTATTGAATATGGAATTAAACCACCTGGTATAGTTTTTAATTAATGATTTAATGTGACTTGCAACAACAACACAATCAACATAAAATGGTATATTCATATCATTATCCTGAGATCGACGTTCTAAATATACTTTATATTGATTTTCTTTGTATTTTAAAAATCCTTCATTATCAATATTTTTTAAGTTCTTGTACTCTTGGTGATATTCTAAACCACCTACTTGATCTTGTATATTCTTTTTATATATAAAAATTAAGTAAATATTATTAAAAATTTATATATAAATATATATATATTTATTTTTTATTTTTTAAATATTTTTTCTTTTTTTTTTTTTTTTTTAAAAAAAAAAAAACCCATAATTTTTGAATTAAAAATATAATTAAAATATTAATGTAATATCCTAATTTTTCTTTCTTTTAATTAATAATTACCTTTTTCGGGAATTTCAGAACTACATAAATATTCCGTTGAAAGTTGAACTTCATTTATTATATCTTCTGATATAGGTCTTGAAAAACTTTCTATACAATTTCTAAAAGATAAGAACATTTCTGAAGGTAAAATAGCTGATACAGGTCTTTATATTTATAAAAATAATATAATAAAAATAAAATAATTATATATAATAAAATATATACATGTAAATATTATTATTATTTTATCTAAACTAATAATTTATAATTTCTTCTATATGTATAATATATGTTATTATCATTATTTACAACAAATATTTATTATTATTATTATAATTTAGCATTTAATATATATATATAATATTTATTTTTAATGTGTAATTAATTACTTTGAAAATATATATTCAAATTGTAATGCCAGTAACATAGGTAAGCCATCTTCTGATCTCATAATTGAAAATGAAGCATCATATTCTAAAGACATACTATTTTTCATACTATCACTATCATTATTCATATCATTAGAAATACTGGATAAATTGGAATTATTAACTGTAGCAGATGAATTCATTAAATTTTGTTGAACTTGTGATATTTTTAAACCTTTAGAAAAATCATTGGTTAAACTGTTTATAGAAGTTGGAAAAGAATTTAAATTATTATTATTATTATTATAGATAGTATTATTAATTGTTGGTGAAAAGTAGTAGCAATTGAGAAAATTCCAACAGTATTAGTTTGATATTGATTATTATTAAAGTTTATACCACCAGAAGAATTATATATATTATTTATTAGAAGTTAAAGTACTATCACTTTTAAAACAATCTTCTACATTATCATTATTAATATAATTTATTTTTGAAAAGGTTCATAACTATTAATTTGTGAGAGGATAAGAAATTATTAGCATTACAAAGTGGATTAAATTATTAGCTTCCATAATTTTATTTTTAAATTTATCTTTCATTTCAATTTTATATACAATTCTACATAAAGTTTCTGCAATTCTATTCCATACTTTTTCATCTGTTTTTGCTTGATCTAACTTGATATAATCCATAATTTATCTCTTAATTCTATTAGAACAGGTTCAGGCTTTTTTTTATTTTTTTTTTTTTTTGTATATTTTATTTATTTTATTTCATGTTTCATTTTTCAAATTATTTATTAATTATTATTATTTCATTTTGTTTTTCGTTTTTATTGTGTTATTTATTTTATTTAAATTTATTAATTTTCATTAAAAAGTTTTTATATTATTAAAAAAAATATTATTTGATAGTATAGATATATATATTATAAAAGAAAAAATAATAAAATTTATTATATAATTATTTTTAAAAAAAAAAAAAAAAAAAAAAAAATTTACCAATCTTAATTCCACTAAAAAACCCAATTAATAAACATAATCTATGTAAATACCACCATGGTGAATCTTGTGCTTCTTTATTTTAAAATAACATTTTGACATTTTTTAATTTAATCTTTTAATCCAATGAATTGGATTTATTTGTTCCTTTATTATTACATTTAATGAAAAAAAAAATTATTATAAATTGATGATTATTGATATAATTTTATTGTAAATATTAATGAAGAAAAAGGAAAAAAATTAATTTATTTTTATTTTTTAATAATATAATAATAATAAGTATATATATTAAATTACTTTTCTTGTTTCAGCACCAGGAATTTGCAGAGTAGCTGGATCTGTTACACCCCAAAATATTCTTTCTTTTAATTCAACTTGTTCTATAATAGATTCATATGAATACATATCTGCTATAACTCTAAAAACAACAAATGGTGCTTTTTTTTTATTGTAAATATATATATAATAATAATTATAATGATGAAAGAAAGAAAAATACATATGTAAAAAATACCATTATTATTTATTATTTAATATAAAAAAAATTTTTTTTTTTTTATTTCAACATATATATTAATAAAAAATATCTATATATAACATATTAATATAAATAAGTAAATATAAAATTAACTATTTTACCACAATTTTGATAAAATAAATCGACTTAAATATACAGTATTAGTTTGGTCCATTTCCAACCGAAAGAAACTGACATTCTATCCAAAATATCATTCATTTTATCTAATCCATCTCTTGATACACATTCCTATAATAACAAGTAATAATAACAGTATATATATATTATTTTCTTTTTCACTATTCACTATTCAATATTTCATTTTTCTTTTTCATTATTCACTATTCAATATTTCATTTTTCTTTTTCATTATTCACTATTCAATATTTCATTTTTCTTTTTCATTATTCACTATTCAATATTTCATATTTTTTTTCTTTTTTTTTTCCCTTTTTTAATAAAGGACTCTTTTTGCTATATAATATATTAAATATATATATATATAATTTATTTATTTTTCTTTTTTTTTTTTTTAACTACTTACACTTTTAAGTAATTTTTTATTTTTCCTATTAGATGGAATTAATGAACGATAAACTGTTTTTTATAAACTAACACCTTTTGAATTAGAGAATGGTCTTTGTTGAACTTGAGGTTTACTTGTGATATAATCATAATCTCTTACTGCTGAAGTTGATGTAGTTAATGAAAAAGGATAATTGAAATTAATATCCTGTTGAGGCTCCTCCATTTTTTTATTTTATTTTATTTTATTTTTTGTTTTTTATTTTTATTTTTTATTTATTAATATTGAGAATTGATTGATTTATTATATTTATCGATGAAAATTATCATATACTTTGTCGAAAATATTTGTATAATCGTTTTATATTAAATACTTCATAATAATATTTTTATATACAGATTAATAATAAAATTATAATAATAATAAAGAAAAAAATATTAATAAAACTAATATTTTTTTTTTTTTTTTTTAAAAAAAAAAAAAATTGATTTCTATTTTACATAAAACAAAAATAATACTATAAAAAAAAGTATAAAAAAGAATAAATTATAGGAAAAAAAAATAAATTTTATATTAATCCTTCTTTATTTTATTAATTATTTTTTATTTTTAATATAGTTATATGACATATCATTCTTTCTAATTTATTTTATTTTATTTTATTAAAATATGTTTTGTTTATATTAATCTTTAACAAACATAATAATTATTTTTTTTTAATTTACTTTTATAAATATATTAATAATATATTCCCTTTAATAAATGTTAATATCCTTCGTTATATTATAAAATTATTGTAGATTAAATAAAAAAAAAAAAGGGATGTATATATGTATTTCAATAATATTTTATGAAAAAAATATATTTCATTAATTTTGTTTTCTTCGATAATTCAACATAAAAAATAATATTAACCTTGACTTTTATATTAACTATTTATAATATTAACAAATCTTCAATAAAAAGAAGAAAAAAAGAAAAATTGATATGAAATAAGTTTATCTGATTTTAAAAACTTTTTTCCTATGATTATTTTATCCACTGTTTATATTTTATTTTCTGTTATTTTTTTTTTCTGTTTATATGGAATATTTTTAATAAAAGTTTTTGCTTTGTTATATTAGCTATATTATTGTTAATTTTTATTATATATAAAATCAATATAATTTCATAATTTTATTTTAACTTTTACAATTACTCCAATTGTGGATATAACATTTTTAATTTTTTTTTTTTTTTTTTTTTTTTGTTTTCCTTATCTTGTAATATATTTTCTTTTTTCAATATTTTATTCTTTGTTATTCTTTAATAATTTTTTTTAATCAGAAAAGTTAATTTTAGAATTGATATTAAGAATGAATAGATATTATGAATTTTTATTATTTATTTTATTTTAATAATAATTTTGAATAATTAAATATAAATATATTATATATAAACTTTTTTTTTTTTTTTTTAATACCTATTATAAATTTTTTTTTCAATTTTGAATTATAATAATAATTTCTTGATTACTATTTTAATTTTATTAATTAATAATATAATAAAATATACCATTAAATAATGTATATATGATTTTAAAAATATATATAAAATGAAAAATAATAATGATTATTGTATAAATGAAAAATAATATTATTAAATTCTAATTATTAAATATAATATATATTATAAAATATCTTACTATTTAATTATTATTATTAATTATTTTATATTCTTATTTTTTACTTTTAGATAATTATAAAAATTATTTTTTTATAATTAAATAATTAATCTTTTTTTTTTTTTTAAAAAAAAAAAAAAAAACTATATATATTATTATGTTATAAAAATTCAATTATTAAAAATAATTTATAATAAATATTATAATAGAGAGTAATATAAATAAAATAAAATAAAATAAAATAAAAAATTAATAAATATGAAATAATAACAATAATAATATAAATTCAAATTTCATTATAATAATTTATTTAAATTAAAATTATATATTTATTATGGAATCGAAGACAGAATAAAAAAAAAAAAAAAACTTTATTAATATAAATATATTTAATAAGTTTAAAACCTAAAAATTAATTATTTATATATATATATATATTTTTTTTATTAGGATTATGATTAAGAAAAACTCTAAATATAACATAATTTTTTTTTTTTTTTAAATCTCATTTATAAAGTTTTCAATAATTTCTTTATCTATGTGAATTTTACTTTACTAACCATAATTATTAAGTATTATATTAAAATTTTAATGGGTTAAATTCTTAATTTAAAATAATAATTTAAAATAAAAATACTTTTTTTTTTTAAATAAAATTAAAATTTTATAATACATTACATAATTATACTATTATCTTATAGGTAACATTTCTATATTTAAACTTTTTTTAGGATTATGTACATCTTTAAAATATTCCATAATTTTTTGATTTTTTTTTTTTTATATTTATTTATTTATTTCATTATTATTTTAAAAAAATAAAAAAAAAAAAAAAATTAAATTATAAATTATACACTATCAAAGATTTTATCATTAATCAGATATATATAATTATAAAACAGATGTTTCAATTTATATAAATAAATAATTTTCTTTATTGTTATATTGTTTTTTTTTTCATTTTTTTTATTTTAAATTATATATAATTATATTTTAATATTAAAATTAAAGTGGATTAATTTCATAAAATAAAAAATTAATAAATGTTAAAGTAATAATTATTAAATAACTAAACCAAGTTATATTAGAATTAGAATTAATTAGAATTATTAATATTAAGTCATTTCTTAAAAACAATATTAATATTAATAAATGATTTTAATTTCAATATTTATTACATGATTTATCATAATATATAAATTATACCTGAAATTAATTATACTAATAAAATTTTTTTAAATATTTTAATATTGATATTATTATAATTATAATAATTAATAAATAAAAAATATATTTATTAACTAGTGAATAATATAAAAACTGTATTTTTTTTTTGTTTTTAATACAAAATATTATTGAATATTATTAATTATATAATAAATAATTAATAAATTGAATTATTTTAATAATAATAATTATATATATATAATACTTAACATAAATAAAATTAATAATTATAATAAAAGAATAAGGAATAAGATTATATAATTTCATTATTATTTCTCCCAATAATTATTATTTGATTAAACCATTTTTAAATAACATATTAGCATTAACTACAATATTGAATATAATATTTTTCAAAATTAAATAAGATTATATAAAAAATGATAAATCATATGTTTAACATATTTTAAATCATATGTTTTATTTAAAAAAAATTGTTTTTTTTTCTCTTATATAAAAGTATATTTTTTATATTAATAAAATATATATATTATATCATTCATTCATTTAACTTTTTATTCTTTTTCTTTTTATTTAATTATTGTTAATATAATTAATATTAATATTAAAAGAAAAATCATACCATAATTATTTATTCCACCATTTATTCAAGAAAATCATTTTGATATATAAAAAAAAAAAAAATGCATATATACACTCCTTTTTACATATTAATCTCTATTTTTAATGTATATCACGGAAAAATAAAAATCATAATCTTTAATATATGTCTCTTTAAATCATCATTATTTAACATTTCCAATATATAATAAAATTATTAGTTTTATTTTTTATATTTTATATTTCTTTTTTTTTTTCTCTTTATATTTTTTATATTTTATATTTCTTTTTTTTTTCTCTCTTTATATATTTATTAATACAAATGTTTTTTTTTCCTATATATAAATGAAGTGTGTGTATGTTTTTTTTATATTATATATAATATAAATATAATAAACTAATTTAATTATTTATGGAGACAATAAAAAACTTGGTATATATATACACACATAAAAATATCAAATATCAAGGATTGTTATTAATTATTATGATATTAAGACTGTTACATTAATGATTTTAAAAAAAATGTTATTAATTATAACATATTATATAATAAATAAAAAAATAAAAAAAAATTATTAATCTATTCTTTAATTATGTTTTATTTTCCGTTAGTTACGACTTTTTTATTAATTATAATAATAATTATAATAATAATTATCTTTAATTATTATAATCACATGATGATTCCAAAAATAATCATAATAATAAATAATAATAATTATACTCCTTATATCAAAACATCTTAGTAACCGTTTTATTATTATTAGTAATAAGAATTATTAAAATTCACAAGAAAAGAATTATTAAAATTCACAAGGAAGATATTAAATCACAGGGAAAATATAATAAAAATAAAATAAAAATAATTCTATATTCTATATAATAAAACTATATTTAGTTTTATTATCAAATTTTATTATAATACTAATTAATCAATTTATAAATCTTTATTTATTTATTATTTATTATTTATTATTATTATTTATTATTATTTATATATTTATTATTATTTATTATTTATATATTTATTAATTATTTATTATAATAATAATAATTATTATTTATTATAATAATAATTATTATTATTATTATTATTATTATTATTAACTATTATTATTATTAATTTATTTATTAATTATTTATTATAATTATTATTTATTATTTAATTATTATTATTAACTATTATTATTATAAGTTTTTTCAAAAATAAAATATTATTTCTTTTATATATATTAAAAAACCTTTAGAATAAATTAATTAAAATTTTTATTTTTAATTTATAAAAGAATATTTTTGTGTAAACAATTAATATATAAAACAATATATTATCCTATATATACCTATCTAATCAAATTATTATCTAATATATGGATAGATTAAAAATTAATTAAATTGAATAATATATAAAGAATAAATCAAATATTTAAATGATAATAATAATAATAATAATAAAATTATTTTATGATTTTTTTTGAAATTTTTTGGAATATTAAAAATTATTTAATATATTTATTTATTTTTAATAGTAAAATTATTATATATTTATTTATATATTATTTATTTATGCATTTAATTTTTAATTTTATTAATTTTATTAATTTTATTAATTATTATTATTTTTTATATGAATTAAAATTGGAATTTTTTTTTTTATTTTATTATTTTTTTTTTTAAAAAAAAAATTTTTTTTAATGAAAATGCTTTATATTTTTTTTTGCGTAACGTTGATAAGTATTGAAAATTAAAATATTTATTATAAATTAAAAAATCGTGCGATTCGAAAATTTAAAATTCTATTAAATTTTATTAATAATTAGTTTATTTTTTGTGATAAACTTTTTTTTTTTTATTTTATTTTTTAATTTTTATTTATTTTATTTTAATTTTTTTTTTTTTTTTAAATTAACATTTTGAAATCATTATGACATAACATTTCAAAAATAAAAAAAGAAGAAAACATAAATAATTATTTAAAACTTTAAATAATATACTTGATATCATTAATATATAAATATGATTATTGTAGTTGTAATAAACATATTTCAAGAAATAAATCATTTAAGTTAACAAAAAAAAAAAAAAAAAAGGAATTGTTAATTTTCTTTTGTAAATTACAACTACAATAATTGTTATATTAAAAAAAAAAGTATTTTAACACAATTAAAATATTGAATATAATATAGAAACAAATTTTAAATTCAAATTTTATTTTTTTTTTGTCATATTTATCATTTTGAAAAGATTCAATTTAATATATTATTAAAAGCATTTCAACATTTAACATTTCAACATTATTAAAAAAACTAAAATTTAAAGCATATATAATTTATCAATAATAAATATTTATTTTATTTAGATAAAAAAGTATAAAGTAAATAGAATATATATATAATATATTTTCTATTTTATTTTATTTCTTCAATATATATTTTTTATTATTATTAATTTTTTTTTTGTAGTTAATAGTTATTCTTTTATTTTATAGAAATATATTATTATATTTTTTTCTTTTTTTGCACTTAAAATATCAATTTTTTGTAATTTATTTTTTTTTTAGTTTTCTTATAAACTTCAACGACAATAACAATAAAAATGATAACCATGGATAAAAAAGATATAATAAAATATCAATTACCAAATGAAATAATAAAATATATTCATAAAAAGAAAGATATCTATAATATATTATTAGTATGTCGTTCATGGTATAATTGTGGTATAAAAGTTTTATATCGTGATTTTAGTTATGAATATACTTTATTAAGAATACCGACATCAAAACAATTAGAATGGGTAAAACATTATCATACATGGATAGATGCTGCAGAAGAAAAACGTAATTTTCAATTATATACATTAATTCAAGGCATGAAACGTTTAGAATCAATACATATCGATATTTTTGGACATATAAAATATTTTAAAAAATATAGAAAATTTTTATATAAATTTGCAGAATTGAAAAAAGATCAAATTAAAACCTTACATATATCATTAGATATACTTGATGATAATATTTCAAATAAATCCCTTATAAAATTTAAAACCATCTTTACTCAATTTATTAAAATATTTAACAATCTTGATGTATTAATATTAGAAACTGGTGAAGAAAATCCTTTTGTTGATATACAAAGATTAATGATTGAATGTTTAACAAATGTTTATGATAATAATTCAAATCATGATTCTATATCATCTATTCAACCTTCTCATTCATTACTTATTCCTCCTAATGAAAATGATAATAATGAATTAGAAATGGAATCATCTGATGAAGAAAGTGAAGAAGAAGAAGAAGAACAAGATGATGAATTAGAAGATGATGAAGGTAATTATATAATATATATGTATATTATAGTAATTAAAATTAAAAAAAAAAAAGAAAAAAAAGTAAAAAAAGAAAAAAAGAAAAGAAAGAAAAAAAAGAATAATAAAAAAATTTAAACTAATTTTTATAAAATAAAACAATAAATTATAATAATATAAAAAAATTATAATAATTAATTATTATTAATATTATTAATATTATTATTATTATTATTAATTTTAAAATATTAAATCTATCTATCTATATATATATATTATATATATTATATACATATAGGTACAATAATAAGTGAAATTTCTACATTTGATGAAGAGGATGAAAATAATGAATCTATTAAACCAAGACATATGTTAAATAAATTAATTATATATGATAATAATAGTATTAATATAGAAGAAAGTTTAAGTGATATTATATCTAAAATACCTTTAAGACAACTTATTATTCGATCCTATTTACCAAAACATCCACCAGAACCTATATCATCCATTTCTAGATATGCTGAACCATTTTGGAGAATTAATCGTTATAAAAGAGAAATCCTATCCAAATATCCAGAATATTTTACCTCTTTAGCATTAGAAAATCAAAATAGTATACTTAAAGGGAATCAATTTACCGATTATGAAAGTTTTTGTAATCGAAGTAAAGATAAAATATGGCGTAAACTTTATTATGTTTATTATGAAAATTTGAAAAAAAGAGTAGAACATGAATTAAGTGATAATGAAGATTCATTATGTTCTTTTATTCCATTACCTATTCATAATCATCGTATAAATCATTCTTCATCTTTTATAACTAATAATAATTATTCTACCATTTCTAATATATCTACTATCTCTTCCCTTAATACTAATATTAATACTAATACTAATAATGATAATGATAATGATAATACCAATATTAATACCAATACCAATACCACCAATACCAATATAAATGATGATAATCATTGTAATTGTAATAATTGTATAACAACAACAACAACAACAACAACAACATTAATTAATTCTAATGATTTAACAAATCAAGCTACCTCTCTTTTAAATAATATTACAACATATTCACCTAAAAATAGAACAACAACTTTAGCTTCCTCTTCATCTACTTCATCATTATCCTCATCATCATCATCTATATCAAATATGTATTTAGATTCCTATCAAACTGTAGAGGATCAAAGTAATTATAAAATGGAATCATTATGCCTTGAAAATTGTCAATCTATCTCTGTAAAATTATTTTCTATTGTTGTTTCTAAATTAAGTCACCTTTCTACCATTAAATTAGATAATATATCATTTTTACCAGAATTTTGTGTATTAAAATTACTTATTGGTTCTGGTAAAAATTTACTTAATTTAGAATTAAATATGGCAAGTCATGTAAGTTTTTCTTTTTTTTTTTTTTTTTTTTTTTTTTATAATTAACATAAATATATTATAATTATTAATATTATTATAAATATTTAATTAAATTTGAAACTAATAATAATATTTTTATATATTTTTTTATTTTTTTTTTTATTATTCAATTTTTTTTTTAATATATATATATATTAAAATAGCAATTAACACCAGATATTATAGTATGTATAGCAACTGAAAATAGTAATTTAAATACACTTTCATTAAAAAGTAGTGATAATCCTTTAACCATTGATATAGAAACCATAAATTGGATGTTAACTTTATGTCATCAATTATATTATTTTAGAATAGAAAATGCTGATGAAAATGTTCATCGTTATTATAAAACCCATTATAATTATCCAGATTCCTCTTTCCATCAATATAAGAAAACTATATTAAATAAAACCGTAATTAATAAAATACAAAGAGATACTCTTATAAATTATGAAAAATTATTACAAAATTTATAAGAAAAAAGTTTTGTAAAAACAAACAAACAAACAAACAAACAAACAAACAAACAAACAAACAAATAAGTAAACAATCAAGTAAACAATCAAATATACAAACAAATTTTTTATTTCTATTAATAAATAAATAAAATAATATATATATTATAATTATATTATTATTATAATAATAATAATAATGATAATAATAATAATTAATTAATTGTTAAAAATAACAAATTTTTTTTTATAAATCTATTAACTTAATAAATTATTAAATAAAATAAAATCTTTTCTTTTTTTTTTTTTAAATAATTACTATCAATAAAACAAAATATTATACTATATATAAAAAAAATGTTTAATAAAAAAAAATAATATTAAAATATATATATTTTCTATTATAAGTTTGGACCTTATTCTTTATTATATATATTGATTTATTTATTTTCTTTATTATTATTTTTTGTTATTATTATTATTATTATTTTATTTTTCATATTGTTTTTCTTAATCTTAATTTTTCTTTATTTATTTTTATTTTTATTTTTATTTTTTTTTTTTTTTATTTTATCTCATTTTAGATTCATTATATAAGTATTAAATATTGATTATTTTATTTATTTTATTTTATTTTTTTCTGAAATGCCTATTCATTACTTTTAAATAAATTATGAATTAAATACCTTCTATTAAATTTAAATAATAATAAATTATTAAAACAAAAAATAAAAAAAAAAAAAAGGTAAAAGAAAAATTGGAATATTATAATTCTAATCTATTTTACAAATAAATATATATATATATATATTTTTTCTCTCCTCTTTTTTTTTCTTTTTTTTTTTATTTCTTTTGTATATATATATATAAATTAACTAATTAATTAATTAATTTATAAAAAGCCAGCTAAAGCAGCAGCTAAAATTAATGAAGCATAAAAGGTAAGTCTATCAGTTTTTCTAATAAAGTTTTTGTTAAAACCTTTAGTAGATTCCCATATCTATAATATAATTATATATATAATAAATTAGAAATTATCAACATAATTATATTATTTTTTATAATAAATAGGTATTAAATCAAAAAAAAAAAAAAAAAAAAAAAAAAATATATATATATATATACCAATTTTTTAAATAATGTTAAGGTATAATAGGATAATGGTGTTCCTATGATAATTTTTCCAATAAGTGCTGTTCTTGGTGATAGAGTACTAAGATATTGTACTACAGATGACCATTGATAATTCATAAATGGATATGTTAATGCTATTACTGTAAAACCTATTTTAATATAGAAAAAAAAATTTTTTTTTTATATAAAAAAATAGATACATTATACATTATATATTAAATATATATATAAATATATATTTATATAAATGTATAAAATTGATATATCAATTATATTTTAATAATATTTTAATTATAATTATTATATTAAATCTTATCTTAAATATTCAAACTACTACTACTACTACTACTAATAATAATAATAATAATAATTATAATTAGAATTAAAATTTAAAATTTAAAATTTAAAATTTAAAATTTAAAATTTAAAATTTAAAATTTAAAATTTAAAATTTAAAATTTAAAATTTAGAATTTTACCTGTGCATAATATTACACCAATAGTACGATGAATAAGAGAATATATATGTTGTTTTGAACTCATAGTTGATTTTGGTGATATAGGACGTCCTAATTTTTTAGCTTTTTCATAAGGATCTCTCCATACTGTACGTTTTTCTAAATCAATACGCATTTGTTCTACTCTTGGATCTGTAAATCTGAAAACTTCTTTTGGTTTTTTATGAAAGAAACCAATTTTGGTATTCTTTTGTTGTTGCGATAGCTTTTCTTTATTATTATTATCATTTTTTTTATTTTCATTCTCTGTGACATAATTTCTGTGAATATAAATTTGACATATAAAAAATTAATTATAATTAATATTTCTTGATAAAAAAAAAAAAACATTTTATATATATATAAATCATTTCTTTTTATTTCTTTTCTTTTCTTTTTCTTTTTTTTTTTTTAATAATATTTAAATTTTATTATTAACAATAATAATAAAAAAAATAATAATTATATATATAATGTAAAAATTCAATAACAGCATTTAAAACAAACCTCAATGGTTGATTTAAAATCACTCTTGAATTTAAAGAAGTATTTAAAACAATAAATTTTGAATGAACATTGTTATTATTTAATATACAAGATAATGAATTGACTGGTGAAGGTGTAACTATTTTTACAAAATTATAATAATAAATTTTTGAAAAGTATACATACAAAAGAGAAAAAGAAAAAAAAAAAAAAAAAAAAAAGTTAATAAAATATATACATGAACATTTGTTTTGTTATCCATTTTTATATATATATAAATTAAATAATGTATGAATTAAAAATAAAAAAAAAAAATTATAATGAATGTTATATTATAAAAAATTATAAAAATAAATATTAAATATATACGTACTTTTAATGGCTTTAGGAAAAATTTTATTTTGAAGAGATAAAAACATTATTAATCTGTAAAAGGTAAAAACAAAAAAGAAAGAAATGAAAAAAAAAAAAAGAATATTTAAAGTAAAATTATTAAATAAAAAATATATTAATATTTTTTTGTTATAAAGTATAAAGATAATTTTAATTCTTATGTATATATATATATATATATATATATATTTTTGTATTTTTAATTAATTGTATATTTATATATGAAAAAAAAAGTGAAAAAAAAAAATTATAATAAAAAATAATTAAATTTTATTTCATTTTTACCAATATTTTTCTTTTTTTTTTTCTTTTTAAGTAAGAGAAAAAAAAAAAAAAAAAAAAAAAAAAAAAGATAAAAAGTTTAATAAATAATAAATTATAGTAAATTGATTGATGAAACACGTGATTTATTTAATATTATAAAAAAAAAATAAAAAAAAGAAATTTTATTGTTTTATAAAATGATTTATATAAATATATACAGTTAATCAACAAGAAAAACATCAAAAGTAAAAAAAAAAAATTAGTACCAATAATTACCTACTACTACTACTACTACTACTACTACTACTACCTATTACTTTTATTTTATTTTATTTTACAACTCATTAAATTTAGTTAATTTTATTTTTATTAAATACTTCAATCATTTTTTTCTTTATCAAATTATTACTATTACTATTACTATTATTATATATATATATATTATTATTATTTTCTTTTTCTTTTCTTTTTTTTTTTTTTTTTTTTTTTTTAATTATAATTATTTTATTTTATTTACTTATGATTTTATTTATTTTACATTGTACCTTATAATCTTTTTAATTATTATAAAGCTTTTTTTTTTTTTTTTTATAACTTACTACTTTTTTTTTTTTTTATTTAATTAATTTATTTATTTTTATTTTTATTTTTATTTTTTTATTACGTTTTTTATTTGTTTGTTTTTGTTTGTTTTTTAGTTTTCATTTTCATTTTCATTTTCATTTTATTTTTATTTTTTTATTTTATTTTTATTTTTATTTTTATTTTTATTTTTATTTATTTTTTTTTCGCTACTATTAAAAAGATTATATTCATAAACGTTTCAAGAATTGCTTTTTTTTTTTTTTTTTTTTTTTTTTTTTTTTTTTTTTTTTTTTTTTTTTTTTTTTTTCTTTCTTCTATTTAATATATTAAATAAAATGTATTATAAAATAAAATAAAGAGAGAAAATATTTAAAATATTACTAAATAAAAATAAAAAAAAAAAAAAAAAAGACTAAATAATTTATATATTTTTTCTTTTTATATTTTATTATTTCTCTTGAATTTTTTTTTTTTTTTTTTTTTTTTTTTTTAATATTTAATATATCTTTTAATAAAAAATTTTAAAAAAAAATTAATAAAAAAAAAAAAAAAAAAAAAGGAATTCTTTCATTTGTAAATAAATACAATTAAGAAAAAAAAAAGGTTAAGTAAAAAGAAATATAAATAGTTTTTATAATAAAAAAATTATATAATGATGAATTATGATGAATAAAAAAAAAAAAAAAAAAAATACATATATATATATGAAGTTATAAATATATATATATTTTTTTTTCTCTCAAATAGTTCTTTCATTTTTTTTTTTTTTTTTATTTTGATTTTCAGTAAATTATTTTACTTAAAAGATGATAAGAACTAAAGTGATAGTAGCAATTATTAAAGATCTCATAACCCAAGTACGAGAAATTTGAGAATTAGCATCACTACTAAAACGGTAATCACCTAAACCTTCACAATTTTGAGAGAAGTAGCTAAATTTAACCTTTTTACTATCACTTGGATCAGGTTCAATAATCCAAACAAGATCATAACGTTTACTTGGATAAGTTGGAGCAATTTGATATTGCATACCAAAGTTAATTAAAAAGTTTTTAATTTCATCGTGATTCCATGAAACTAAAACTGGATATTGATCTGCACTTAATTTACCAATATCTTCACTTAATTCATCAAGTTGAAAAGAAGTGAACCTATTATCAATGGTAAGATCTAATTGTCTTGCAAGTGGAGCAACAGTTTCTATTTGACGACGTGAATCTGGAATTGTTTCATCCTTTTTAGAAGCTTTTTGAGCATATATCTTTTTTGGTGTTAAATCTTTGAAATCACCTTCATTTGCAATGAATTTATCTCTTATACATTGAGCTCTACGCCAACCCATTGTTGATAAATCCTTTTGTTGTTATATTATATACATATATATAATTTTATAATTAAAAGGTATATTTTTAAAATATATAAATTAAAAAAATAAAAAATAAAAAAAAAAAAAATAAATAAATAAATAAATAAATACATTTAAATTTCATAACTATTTTTTGCTTATTCTTTTTTTTTTAAAAAAAAAAAAAAAAAGAAAAAGTATATTATATATTATATATATATATTGATATAAAATCTTTATATATTATTATATAAAATCTATTTTAGCTAACATACATTTCCACTTGGTGGTTTTTCAGCGTGACGAATTAACATAACTTTTCCTTGTATAGTAACTTTATCTTTTAATAAAGCTTCAGTAGCATTCAAATAAAGTAAACAAAGAGCTACAAATAGTAAAATTTTACTTGCCATTATGTATGTTATATATATTTAAATTGATATAAATAAATAAATTAATTCTAATAGATATTTTCTTGTTTGTATATGTTTTTTATTATTTATTATTATTTTGGATATTTATTATTATTTAAATTTTTTTTTTTCTCAAAAAAAAAAAAATCTTATTATTAAATATCCAAGTCCTGTAAAATAAATAATATATATATTAATATATTTAATAATATATAAAATTATAAATAAATAATTATTTTAGTAATTAAATTTTTATGAAATATTATAAATTATAAATTATAAATTATAAATCATATAAATTTGTTTTTAACATAATATATCTTTTATTTATGTATATTTGAATTTTTTTCTTTTCATTTAATTTTTAATTTTAATTATTTATATAATATAAATATGGCAATCCATATTATTTAACATTTTTATTGTTTTACTTGATTACTAATTTTTCTGATTGTTCATAGATTGAAAAAAAAAAAAAGATTTCTTTTAAGATTATTTTATAATTTATTAATTTATTTTTAAGGACTCTCATATATTTAAGTTATTAAATTATTTTAATATGTTCTTTTGTTATATATACATAATTACTTGATATATATTACATAATTAAAATAAAAGTAATTTGATTAAATAATAACAAATTATTGTAATGAATTATCAGATATATTTTATAATTGTAATTTGATATATTTTAAAATAATATATTTAATAATAACCTTTTAAAAAAAAATTATATTTTCTTTTTAACTTTTTTTTTTGCTTATTTTATTTTAGATTAAGAAAAAATATTTCTTTTTTATTTTTATTATCCTCCTTTTTTTTTTTTTTTTTTTTATTAAATTAACTCTCTCTTTAATTTATTTTTTATATTTTTTTTATTAATTTTACTTTTTATTATATTTGAAAAAAGAAAAAATTTTTTAAAAACTGACTAAAGAAAAAAGAGAATATATTTATAAAAAAAATTTTTTTTAATACAAAAAAAAAAAAATTCATAATTTATTTTATAATAAAATTAATTATAATTATAACATTATAACATTATAACATAATATAATAATATAATAATAATATATAATAAATTTAATTACAAAATTATATATAATATTAAATATTAAATATTAATATTTAATAATATTTAATATTATATAAATAAAAAAATAATATAATATATAATATATAATATATAATATATAATATATAATATAATATAATATAATATAATATAATATAATACTGTAAGAATAAAAAAAAAAAAAAATTTTTTTTTCTTACAAAATAACAATAATAAATTTATGATAATAAATTTAAAGTTGATTTTTAATATATTATTTTAATTAATAATTAAAATATATATAATACAAATATATATAAAATTGAAATTGAAATAAAATAAATAAAAAAGTATACTCGATAATATATTCTAATAATATTAATAAATATATTATTATATTATCAAATCATAAAAAATGATTTACCAAAATGAATAATATAAAATATATATACTAAAAAGATACTTTCTTACTATAAATTCAATTTTTTATTATTTTAAATAATCTAATTAACATATTATCAGTTATTTTATTATTATCTTTTAAATGATATTATCCTATATAAATGATTATTATTAATTGACATTTTTTACTTGAATTAAACTTGTTATATAATGTTCCTTTTTTACTTTAATATTAATTACTTCATATTCTTCTTTTATACTCTTACTTAATTGTTTATATTTATTACTTTATTTTATTTTATTTTATTTTATTTTATTTTATTTTAGAATTGTATTCATTTGAGTTGAGAAATTATATATTAGTACAATATATTCAAATTATACTAAAAATATGAATGTCTAACTTTTTAATTGGTAAAAAATATTTAATATAATGATAATATATGATACTATTAAATTATTATTAAATTATAAATATATTATTATTGAATCTATAATATATATAAATCCAGACAATTAAAAATAAATATAAATAAAATTATAAAAAACATATACATAATATATTATGATTATATATTAATAATATAAAAAGAATATAATTTATTAGTGATGAATACTTGACGTAATATATTATACAATATATTATTTCAATATATTAATATTAATTATTTCTTGTACAATTTTAAATTATAATAATTAACTTAATATGAATTGAATAAAAAAAATAATATTTTTTTTTATCATAAAAATGATGAATCATTTTAATAATGATATGATAAAATAGTTTGTACTATAAATTAATTTTTAATATATTAGAATACATTTTTATTATATAATTAAAATGGCATTTTATTATAAAAAAAAAAAAAAGGTTAAAAGGCTTGTTAATGTGTTAGTAAATTAGTAAATTAGAAAAAAAAAAAAAAAAAAAAAACCCTCAAAAGAAAGAAAGAAAGAAAGAAAGGAAAAAAAAAATTTTTTTTTATTTTTTTTTATTTAATTTTGAATTTATTTTACAACATATTATTAAATATACAAGATACCTACAATAATACAATATATATAATATAATAAAAGGCCATATATGCATTGGATTATAAAATATTATAAAATAATATAAAATATTATAAAATATATCATGTATAAACTATAAAATATATCATATGAATGAATATAATCAGTATCAGTATAATCACTATATGAATATTTTATTTTAATATATCATAAAAAGTAAAAAAAAGTAATAATAAAGTAAACCATAACCATAATTATTTTACCCTTAGCCCTTAGTATATTTGTTATTATATATTAAAAATTGTTAAGAGAAATAAATAAACAATAATGAATAATAATAAATAAATAAATAAATAAATAATAAATAAATAAATAAATAAATGTATAAATAAATAAATAAATAAATAAAATAAGGGAATATTTAATTAATTAATGATTAATTTAATTAATATAAAAAATAAAACAAAATAAAAAAAAAACGAGAACTAAAAAAAAAAAATACAAAAATTTAAATGTACAATAATAATAATAATTTATAAGATTAATTAGAATTATTGAATAATCAAAAGTTTAGAAATAATATCTGTTTAATATTTTATATAATAAAAGTATTGTATTAATAACAATAATAATAATAAATAAAGATATAATAAATAATACTTAATTTTATTGTTTTTTTTTTTTTGTTTTTTTGTTTTTTTTTTTTTTTATACTGCTTTATCTAATCATTAATTGAACTTTTTCATAATTAAAGTTTATTAATTTATTATAATAAAAAAAATTTTTTTTTTTAATTAATAAAAACTGATTATTAATATAAATATAATTATTAGTCATATTAATATCATTTTACTACTTTTTTTTTTTTTTCATTTATCATTTATCATTTATAAAATATAAATAATTGAACATTTTGTTTAATAACAATTTTAATAATATTTAGTTTAATAAATATTATTGTTGTATATTATGAATAAAAATATTATTATTTATTTATTTATTTATTTATTAATCATATAACCTAATAATAAATAATAAATATAATAAATAATAATTTAATTATTTATTATTTTATTATTTTTATAATAAACAATAATAAATAATTAATATTATTATTAAAATTGTAAAATTTGTTACAAAAAAAAAAAAAAAGTCTCCTAAAAATCATCTTTTGTCACAATTAAAATTGAAAAAGTCATATATATAAGATATAATAGATATATTATATATAATATAAATAAAACATTTTACTCATACTATTTAAAGTCATTTTTGTAGCATTAATTATGATATTGGATATCTTATTTATCATGTGTATCTAAACTTTGATGATTTAATATGTCATTTAGGTAAATTATATTTAACCAAATATTATATATTAATCATCAAAGCTTATAATTCTAATTATTCATAGAGTTATATTGTTACTTCTTTATATGAACAATATAATTTTTATTGTTTTGCAGCATTAAATAAAAATAATTTGTGTTGTACAGATATTATTTTTTGTATAGATATTATTTTCATATAAAAATTTAAAAACAAAAAAATCTATATATATATATATATATATATATATTTAGAATAAATGAGATTTAATTTGTTTTATACCAAGTTTTTAAAAAAAAAATTCACTTTAAATACACCTTAATTATTTATTCTTTTTAGATATTCTATTCGAATTCATTATACAAAAATGTAAAATGAAAAAAAAAATATATTTATATTTGCAAGCATATATATTATTTATATATTATTTAAAAAATTATATTATTATTTATTTAATTTAAATGTTCAAAACATTTTATATTAGTCAATTTTTTTTTTTTTTTTTATAGACTTATCATGTGATTTTTCACATGAATGTATCGGAATTAAATTCCCTGCCTTACCTTTTCGGCGTCGACGCCCTTGGTATATTCATATATTTTACATTTGTACTTAAACCCTAACGCTAACTTAATAACGGGTCCAGTCTACAAGCCCCACATATGAATAGTAGTCACCAAGGAAACCGCCCAATAATTTAGAGCCGCACCCCACATTATTAGACTTAAAGATCTACTCATATTCTTATATTATTTAATGAGGCGTGAGTAGCTACGCCTCAAATACTATACCTGTGCACTACCTTGCCACAGTGTAAAACCCGTGAAGGAGAAAACCACTTGTGCTTGGGGTAGATGCGGTGTCGATCCAGAAGCCTTATGTATGCTAAGGAAACGCCTTAACAACCAGGATAGAAACTGGTC
>MCFG01000083.1:192500-195643 GCA_002104895.1 Anaeromyces robustus | reverse complement strand
ATAATAATAATAATAATAATAATAATAATAATAATAATAATAATAATAATAATAATAATAAAAAAAAAAAATAATAATAATAATAATAATAATAATAATAATAATAATAATAATAATAATAATAAAATAATAATAATAATAATAATAATAATAATAATAATAATAATAATAATAATAATAATAATAATAATAATAATAAATAATAATAATAATAATAATAATAATAATAATAATAAATAATAATAATAATAATAATAATAATAATAATAATAATAATAATAATAATAATAATAATAATAATAATAATAATAATAATAATAATAATAATAATAAATAATAATAATAATAATAATAATAATAATAATAATAATAATAATAATAATAATAATAATAATAATAATATAATAATAATAATAATAATAATAATAATAATAATAATAATAATAATAATAATAATAATAATAATAATAATAATAATAATAATAATAATAATAATAATAATAATAATAATAATAAATAATAATAATAATAATAATAATAATAATAATAATAATAATAATAATAAATAATAATAATAATAATAATAATAATAATAATAATAATAATAATAATAATAATAATAATAATAATAATAATAATAATAATAATAATAATAAATAATAATAATAATAATAATAATAATAATAATAATAATAATAATAATAATAATAATAATAATAATAATAATAATAATAATAATAATAATAATAATAATAATAATAATAATAATAATAATAATAATAATAATAATAATAATAATAATAATAATAATAATAATAATAATAATAATAATAATAAATAATAATAATAATAATAATAATAATAATAATAATAATAATAATAATAATAATAATAATAATAATAATAATAATAATAATAATAAATAATAATAATAATAATAATAATAATAATAATAATAATAATAATAATAATAATAATAATAATAATAATAAAAATAAAACATCACTATTAATAAAGATAATATTATTATCTGGGACTGAAACTGATGATATTAATAGAAAGAGATTGATATTATATAATTTTCTAATTAGACATTATTTCAAAGCCTTTTTTTTTATTTTTACTTCTTTTTATAAATAACTAACATTATATAATGAATAATTGATTTATTTATTATAATTATTTTTTTATTATTTTTTTTTAAAAATTATATATATAATTTTTATTTTGCAATTTTTAAACTTTGTATTTTAATATTCAAAGTATTCATCATTTGATTTTAATCTATTAAGAATGCTGAATTTAGAAGAAATAATTTTTTATTATACAATAGTAATAATGTATTAAATCAATGAAGAATTTTAAAAATAATAAATATATAAATATATAATTAAATATATTATATATATATATAATTATGTATAATAATAAAATTCTATTCTATAAAAAAATATAATTATTATTATTTTTTTTTAACTTGTAATATTTGAATTTATTACTTGATTTTGATTTGAAGGAAGTGTATTTAATCCAGATGCCCAACTATCTTTACCTTTAGTAGAGTTATGATAGTTCATAATTTTTGAAAAACTCATTCTTTTATTAGTACTATAACAACTGTTAATAGTACTTGTATTATTAAAACTTGTATTTTCATTATTATAATTACTAGTAGTGACATCAATCGTATGTATTTTATTTATATATAATTTAATGGTTTCTTCTTTCTTTGTTAAAATAAAGAATATTCTAAAGAAATAGATGAAGAGAAAATTTGATAATACATATAACATAATCACAACTATACGTATTCCAGAATAAACGATATAATTCTCAATTGAAATAAATTTAAATGTAACAAATAATATATAAAGTATGATATCAATATAAATAGCTGAAGTTAATAATTTAACATCTCTATTTGTTTTGATGATATTCCATTCAATAAATATAAAGAATAGAATAACTAATAACAATATAATTTTTTCAATAACAAGTACCGATAGAATGTATATACTTAAAGAATTATTAATACCACAATATTTATATTTTTTTCCATTAAGACTATTTTTATATTGAGGTGTGAAAGGTGATATGAAAAATATCAAGTTCAAAAAAACATCCAAAGTATTAATGAAAAAAATAAATAAGTATTTGTTTTTTTCAATATAATCAAAATATTTATTTCTTTCTTGGAAATTTACAATTAATTTATATAAAAATGGTGTAAAAGTGAGATTACAACCAATAGATAATAATAAAGGTTTTAGTTTACATTTAATGTTAGTGACTTCACCATATTCAGTAAAAATATAACTTAGATTTATTAATAAACCAATAAAGAAAATTATCCATAAATCTTTACTTATGTAATCAAATAATCCTTTATATTTTTCCATAAATATAAATATTGAAAATAATATAATTAATACAGCTATCACAATTGTTATAATAAATGAATATAATCCTATGGATGATGATTGATTAGGGTTTATAGAAATATAATAAATTTTTGTAATATCTATAATATTATTTAATGTATCTTCGGCTGTTTCATTACCATATAAAAATTTTTTTAAATAATTTCTAAAATTAAAAGAATACTCATCATAATCTACTACAGATGGTCTTGGAATAAATTGCATTTTTTTAAATATTTCACAATCCACCACTTGACATACTTCATCATCATCATATAAAGAAGTCATAGAAGAAAATGAAATTTTATTAATTAATAGTTTTTTTTGAAATTCCTTTGAGGTAATAAATTTTAAAAATTCAATTGAAGCGTCTATATTTTCTTTTGATATATACTTGCTTATACCAGCATTCATTCCTCCAATACCTGAAGCAGAAACTCCTTCATAATTTCCTACTATAGGTATCTTTGAATATCCTTCATCATTTAAGTTATAATAATACCACCATTTAAGGAAAATGGCATTTTCTGTTAATAAATTCATAACTGCTCCATATTCTCCTGATTGAAAAGCCTCATCTAATTATAGTTATTCAGAAATACATATGAAGATGATGATAATATTAATATTTATATTGATGTATATACATAAAATAAATAAAAAAATATGAATTAATATATAATATTATCTATCAATCTATCTATATTTATTTATTTATTTTAC
>MCFG01000083.1:145000-187500 GCA_002104895.1 Anaeromyces robustus | reverse complement strand
TTTTTATTAATTAATAAAGTTTATTTTTATAACTTTCTTACATAACCTATAAAATATTTTTGAAACAAAAAGAAAAAAAAAATGTGTGGTGTAAGAAACAAAATTGATTTTTTTTTTTTTACATAATAGTATCATGTTACTTGTTACACAGTGAGAAATGGTATGACAATAAATAAATTTAATTATTATGTAAAGAAATTTACTAAACAATTTTTAATTTTTTAAAAAACAATTAAAAAAGAAATTATAGTATAGATAAAGAAAAGTAGGAATTATTATTATTTATTATTTATTATGTTGTTATCTCTCTCTTGTATTATTTAATGGATTTAACAAATATATTTAAAAAATGTTGCGGATTAAAAATGTCTCCTTTTTAGTAATAATTATGTTTTATAGTAAAAGCTATTATTTAATTTGAAATTGCTAATTTAAACATAAATAATAAATATATCATAATATATTATTTAATTATATTTTATAGTAATTACATTGTTTTTTATTATTAATTATTAATTTTTTGATTAATTGTTAAGTCAAAAAAAATATATAAAATAAACTTTTTTATGTTATTAATATTAATTATACATAAACTTACTTTAATATAAAATCATAATATTTAACATTATTTAATATTATAATGTTAAAAAAATTTTTTTTATTTAATTAATTTTTTTTTGTAAATAAATGAAAATATATTAAATAATGTTAAATAAATTAAATTTTGTATATTTTATGGAAAATAGCTTTGTGTTACAAAAATGACTAAAATGAACCTCTAAAAAAAATTGAAATAGTTTATAATTAAAAAGTTTTTTATTTGATATTTTTTTAACATTTATTACATTAAATTTGAAATATATAAATAATATATAATAATATGTATTATTTATATATATTAATATGACTAACTATTTTATAACCATTTTAATAAAATCTATATATTAACTAATGTAATTTAAATAAGTTTATTTAAATTAATAATTATTATATTATATTATATTATATTATATTATATTATATTAATAATAATAATTTCTAATATTTTTATTATTATAGAATTTGTTACTTTAAAATAAAGAAATACATTTTTTTTGTGTCTTTTTTAAACAATTTAAATACATTATAAAGTTTTATTATAATATATGATGATGTACATATTATAATATATTATTATTATGTTTTATTATATATTAAAATTATAAAAATGTGATAAATAAATGAATATAAAATTTTTACTAATTTTATTTTATACTTTTTTTTTTTTCATATATAAATAGTAAATCATTTACTGAAAAAAAAATTTTTTTTTTATTTATTTGTATATTCCTTTTTTTGATTAAATTTCTTTAGTTATTTACTAGTTTAAATAACAGAAAAAAGAAAAGAATTTGTAAAATTTTATATTATTAAATAAAAAATAAATAAAACAATAATAAAATACTAAAACAAAAATTCACTGGTTGAATTTTTAATAAAGAATTAATAAAATCAAATAAATTGTATCATTTGTAAAAATAATTAAATCAATATTTGTAAAATTAAAAATTAGTCAAATAAAAAAATGAAATTTGTTAATTTATTATCTTCAACTTTATTTGCTTTAGGAGCTTTAGCTTCTTCTTGCCACCCAAATTATCCATGTTGTAATGGCTGTGAAGTTGTTTACACTGATGTAGACGGAGAATGGGGTGTTGAAAATGGTGCTTGGTGTTTACTTCAACCTTCTAAATGCTATGATACTTGTAATACAGAAAGTTTAGGTTATCCTTGCTGTACCCATTGTAATACTATTTACACTGATGCAGATGGTGATTGGGGTATTGAAAATGGTGATTGGTGTGGTATTAATAATAGTTGTAATGGTGGTGGTCAACGTCCACCACAAAATCCAACTCCTATTCGTACTACTACTACTACTACTACTACAAAGAAGACTTACCCAACTGTTAATCCTTCCTTCTTCAGTGGAAATATTTACAGTAATTACCAATATCAATCTGAAGTCCAATCTTCTATTAACAAATTAAGTGGTAATTTACAACAACAAGCTAATAGAGTTAAATACGTTCCAACTGCTGTTTGGTTAGCTTGGGATGGTGCACCAAAAGAAGTTCAAAGACACCTTAGTTCCGCTAATGGCAGTACTGCTGTCTTTATTATGTACTGGATTCCAACTCGTGATTGTAACAGTAATGCTTCTCAAGGTGGTGCTAATGATTTAAATGCTTACAAATCTTATGTTGATGATGTTGCTAATACCTTTAGATCTAATCAAGGTAGTAGAATTGTTATTGTTGTTGAACCAGATACTATTGGTAATATGGTTACTTCTCAAAACAATGAAAATTGTAGAAGAACTGCAGTTATTCACAAACAAGCTCTTGCTTATGCTGTTAATAGATTTGGTAGTCTTAATAATGTACAAGTTTATCTTGATGCTGGTCACAGTCAATGGTTAACTGGTTATGAAGATGAAACTGCTGCTGTTATTAAGGAAATTTTAGATATGGCTAATCAAGGTAAGATTCGTGGTTTCTCTACTAATGTTTCTAACTTCCAACCAATTGATAAGGAATACGAATATCAAACTAGACTTTATGATGCTCTTGAAAATGTTGGTATTACTGATATGAGATTTGTTATTGATACTAGTCGTAATGGTCAAGATATTAGTGAAGCTTTCGCTAAAACTAAAACTTGGTGTAATTTAGTTGGTACTGGTTTTGGTGAACGTCCAAAGGGTAATCCAGATCCAATTAATATGCCATTATTAGATGCTTACATGTGGTTAAAACCACCAGCAGAATCTGATGGTTCTTCTCAAGGTATGCGTGCTGATCCAGTTTGTGCTCGTTCTGATTCTCTTCCAAATGCTCCAGAAGCTGGTTCATGGTTCCATGACTATTTCGTTCAATTATTGAGAAATGCCAATCCACCATTTTAAATTTGAATATTTGAACTTTTGAAAAAAAAAAAAAAAAAAAAAAAAAAATAAAGAATAAAATATAAAAAATTTTTATTTATTAAAAATATTTTAACTTTTTTTTTTTTATTTATTTATTTCAATAAAATAATGATGAAAAAAGTAGAAGATGATAAATATTTAGACATTGATACCTTTATTTGATATATAATAATAATAAAAAAAAAAAGAAATAAAAATAAAAATTAAGGAATAAAAAAAAAAGTAAATATTATTTTACTTTCTTAAATTAATTTTTATTTTTTCTTTTATTCTTTTAAGTATAAAGTTAAAATAAAATTTTACAAAATAACTAAAACAGAAAAAATAAAAAATATAATGAAATACATTTACATTATATTTTTATGCTTTTCTTTGTTAAAATAATAAAAATCAATAAACAAAAAATAAAATGACAATAAAAAAAAAAAAAAAAACCTATATAATAATGAGTGAATAAAATATTAAAAAAAAAATAAAAATAAATAAAAATAAAAATAAAAATAAAAATAAAATAAAAAAGAAAATTTATAATAAGAAAATAAAATATTAAAAAAAAAAAAAATTTTTTTTAAATTCAAAATAAACGTGTAAAATAAAAATATAAAAATTTATTTAATATTCCATTAAATAATTTTTTTTATTAGATATTATTTTATTTAAATATTTTATTAAATCATTCTATTCTATTCACTATTTTTGATTTTTTTTCTTTATTAAAATATATATTTTTTTAGTGTAATAATTAAATTTATATATATATATATATATATATTTTTTTTTTTTTTTTTTTTTTGTGGTATTTTCTTTTTTCTTTTTTCTTTATTATTATTATTATTATTATTATTATTATTATTATTATTAAATAATATTATTCACATCAGCAAAATCTTGATCATGATCTTGATTATTTTTTCTTTCTTCTTCTTCCCATGTATTTCTTAAATATCTTTCTTGAACTTCTTTAATATCTTCTAATGATCCTAAACCTCCTACTCTTGATGCTGTTAACATAATACTTTCATTCGCTGCTTCTAAACCTCCATAAATATAACCATTTGCTTTATCTATAACACGAACTAAATTAATAATACTATCTTTATCTTCAACACAAAGGGTATAAAATCCAACTAAATTATAATCTTCAATAAGATCTACTAATGCTTCATTTAATTTTTTATATCTAGCGGTTTGTTTATCTGTGTTAAGTTGTTCCAATAAATAATGTAAATCTTGAACTTCTGTATAAAAATCAAGATTAAACGCTAATTTTCCATAGGATTCCATAAGATCTACTTTTGATAGAACATTAACGTGAGGTAAACCTAATTGAAGCATAATTTGTAATGAAAGTAATAATACTGATATATATTTACTTGGATCTGTACAATGATGAGCATCAACTAAATGAACAACACATAACTTTAAAAATTATATATATATTATTTATAAATTATATATTAAATATAAAATATAAATTAATAATACTCATAATAATAACTTATTCATAATAATAACAATAATAATAATAATAATAATAATAATAATAATAATAATAATAATAATAATAATAATAATAATAATAATAATAATAATAATAATAATAATAATAATAATAATAATAATAATAATAATAATAATAATAATAATAATAATAATAATAATAATAATAATAATAATATATAATTATATAATCACCCTATAATCTCGTTTTTCTAAAATATTGATAATATTCTTTATTGCAGTATTATGGGTATATAATTCAACTTGTCCAGGACAATCAAAAATAATATATTTATCTAAGTATATATAAAGTAATATTAAGAAAAAATAATAATAATAATATTATTATTATTATTACGAATTAATAATATAATTCTCAAATTAAAATATATAATAAAATTCAAAAAATAATATTTGTATTATATTATACCTTTTATTTTATCAAGTTGTTCTAAAAGCCAATCTATATTTTTTTCTAAATATTCTAAACAGTAAATCATACCTAAAATTCATATATTTTTTTCCATAATTATTATTAAAAAAAGAATTATTTTAATGACATTATTATTAATAATGTATAAATAATTATAAGTAATTATCTATTTATATTATAATAATAAGTATTTCATAAAATATAATGATGAAAATTTACCTCCATTTGGTCCTAATCCAAAAGCATCTATAGCATCTTCAAGTGTAATTAATGTTGAAATATCAATATCACATTTATATCTATTCAATTATGATATTAATGAATATTATTAAAAAAAGTATATTTTATTTTATATAATTTTTTCCTTTTTCCTTTTTTTTTTTTTTGATTTATATAATTATTAAATTTCTATTTTTTTATTATTTTAAAAATATGATTAAACATACGGTATATTTTCGTTTGCTGGGTCAAGGTTAACAATTGCACAATCTCTGTTTAAATAGAAGTAGTTAAAAAATAAATATATATATAGTTATTATTTATATAAAAAAAAATAAAAAATAAAAAATTTATATATATATTTGGTTATATCTATTATTATAGTAAAATTATTATCTAATTTTTATACCTCTTGGTTGCTGCGAATAATTGAGATAAACCATGACAATATGTAGTTTTACCAGATCCTGGTGGACCAACAACTATCTTTTTTTTTTTTTTTGAATAAAAATAATTAAGTTATTAATAATTTAAATATTTATATATATTATATTATTATATTTTATTATTATATATAATCTTTTGTAATAATAATTTGATTATTATTATTATTATTAATTATAAATTATTATAAATATTATAACTAACTATAATTATTAATTATTAATTATTAATTATTAATTATTAATTATTAATTATTAATTATTAATTATTAATTTTCATTGAATCTAAATATTTTTTATGATATAATTAATGTTGAGTATTAAGAATATATATTATTAGAAATAATAAAAATAATTATTAATATTATTAAATTTTAAATAATATTAATACTTATTTTTAATTATAAAATATATTTAAATTGATTATTATAATTAAAAGATATATAAATGATATGAAATTTCATTTTAATCTTCAACATTATTTTAATTAAATTTAAAAATTATTATTAAATTTAAAAACATATTTAAATTGTCTATTGAAGATACATTTATTGATATTAATTATAATGAATTAAACTGAATAATAATAATAATAATAAATTACAAGAAATTCAGTATAATTTGAAATTTACTTGAGCAAAAGGCATTTTTTATAATTTTTAAATTTTCCTGAAGTGATTTACAAATGAAAATATTATATATATTGTTTTTATTATTTAACTTTGATATTAAAATTATTATTTTTTAAAATAATATAAATGGATAGTATTATATTGTTGGTATAATCTTCAATTATTTTGTTAGATAGATTATCATATAATAATTATTAATAAATATTTATTAGAAAACAAAATAAAAAAAGAAAACAAAAAGTTAATATTGATTAATATAATTATTTATAATATTTATTTAATGAATAATGAGAAAACCATAAAATTAGTACTATATAATTAATAGTTTTACATATATTAAAAATTTCTCTTTTTTTATTCGTTTATTCTTTTCTTTTATTTAAAAAAAAAAAAATTAAAAGAAAATCTTAAATAATTAATAAAAAAAAAATACTTTATTAAATAATAATTGAAATAAAAGTTATTACAAATTAATATATTTGAGTTTAAAATTAAAAACTTTTTAAAATAATTATTACGATTTTTATATATACATCAAAAATGAATTTTTTTTTTTTTAAAAAAAAAAGAAAGCAATTTTCTTATTTAATAATAAATTGAAAAAACATATTAAAATGTAATTTGTATTGATTTAATACATATTTATAAATAATATATATTATTATCCTTAAATTATAAGAATAGTATATATATATTTAAAGAATTAATAAAAATTAAAGAATTTATAAAAATTTTGCTTAATTATGACATTTTATTACCTTTCTTTTATTTTTTAAAATTCAAGAATAAAAAAAATTAAAACTAAATTTTTAATATTAATAAAAAAAATTTTTTTTAAATTAATATATATATATATATTAATGTATATATTAATTTATAATAAAAATAAATTTTTTCAAGTTTATATCATATGTATATTCAAAAAAAAAAAAAAAAAAAAAAAAAAAAGCAATAAAATAATTTATTGTTGGAATGGCAAAAGATAATGTTTATGAAAAAAAAAAAAACTAATTGAAAAAATGATAATTTAATTAAAATAGTTTTTTCTATACTGTAAATATCATTTATTTTTTTTTTTTATTTTTTTAGTAATAAAGTTATAAGCTTAAGGTATTGTTAATACTACAATACATTTAAATTATTTTTATTTTAATTTTTAAATATTATAATAATATAACATTTTCTGTTTTATGTTCAAAGATTTGGTGTTATTCCATATACATATCAATATGATCTTATAAAATTAATATAATAAGGTGAATACTTTACATCATAAAAAAAATTGTTATGTTTTTCTATTTTTTTTTTAAGAAGATGTTCTATTGTTGACCTATAATCATAAGTATAAATTATAGAATAGAAGACAAAGGATACTTCTATATCAAAATTATTTTCTTTTGAATGCTTATTAAATCATTTTTAAATGATTTATATAATACAAATTCTCCTTTATAAAAAAAAAGCAACTATTTATAGGGTAATAATCATATGAATTAGTAATTAATAATTTAGTCAATTATTATTATTAAATTTTCATATTTAACTTTTATTTTTTAAATTACTGTTATTTTTATATCAATTGTTATTTTAATAATATGTATATATATCTATAAATTGATATTTAATTTTTATTTAATAATTTATATAATAAAATCTAAAAAGATATTAAATATATATATAAATATATAAGATTTATTTTATTAATATATATTTTATTGAATTCAAAAAAAAAAAAAAAAAAAAAGTACAATATGCAAACATATAATAATAAATTTTATTATATAAAGGTTAATAATATATTAAACAAAAGTTAAGTATACAAACAATAATAAATTTATAAAAAAAAAAAAAAAGAAATTATTAATTATGATAGTTTCGTTTTTAATAATTTTAAAAAAGAATTATAATTTTAATAATAAATATTTATATATGTATTTAATTTTTTAGGTTAGAGAATCGATGAATTTTCCATGCATATAAAAAACCTAATTATTTTTAAAATTTGTTAGATAATTATATTAATTTTCCTTTTTTTAGTATTTTGTCTTCATAAATATTCCATCTACTGAATTTAAATTCTTGTATTTATTAGCTATCGTTTATTTATATAAATTTTTTATTACAGTAATCCAAGTTATTATTCATTACCATATTACCTTAATTGTTTATTTTTTTTTTATCTTTTATATTGAAAAATATATATTAATTTAATTAATATATTAATAATAACTATAAAATGATTTATAAGTATATTAATATATTTACTTTATGATATTAAAATGATATAAAAAGTTTAAAAATGAGTAAATAAGTAAATATAATATAAATATATAATGAATAAATAAACTAATAAATAAATAAATAAAAAAGTATAGTATTAAATAAATAATGTTTTAATTAAGTATTAAACTTTTAATGTATCATTTGTTTTTCAAATATAGAATAGAATATTTTAATATTAAATTTTTTAGAATTTTTAATTGTTTTTTTTTAATATAAGATTTTTTTTTTTAAATTATCTAAGTATTTCATCTTTAACTAAAAATAATAAAAATATATTTAATATTTATAATATTCACTTAAATATACTTATAAATCACTTTATACTTATTATTAATTAAAAAATAATTAAATTTTCTAATTTAATATATTTGAATTTGATGATTGATATTGGTTTTGAGTTGTTTGTGTTGTTTTAAATGTAGGGGATACTGTAGACCAACATTCTCTACTTTGAGTAGAGTAATGATAGCTCAATATTTTCCAAAAACCAAATTTTTTACTTTTATTATTTATATTACTTTTAATATTATCAATATTTTGATAGTCTGTATTAATATTATTATTATCATCATTTATACTACTTTTAATATTATCAATATTTTGATTGTCTGTATTAATATTATTATTATCATCAGTACTGTTTATACTCTTTAAGTATAATTTAATGACTTCTTTTTTATTTATTATAATAAAAAGAATTCTTGAAAAATATATGATAAAGTAATTTGATAATACGTAGAAAATAATTATAGAAACATGTATTTCAAAATGAATAATATAATTATCAAATTTAATAATTTCAAATATAATGAATATACTATAGGTTATGATGTCAATATATATTGTCGCAGTTAATAATCTTATATTTCTTTTTGTTGCAGTAATATTCCATTCCATAAATATAAATAATAAGATAGTTAATAATATTATGACTTTTTCAGTCAATATCAAGGAAAAAATAATTATTCCAAAGGAATTATTAATATCACAATATTTAAACTTTTGTTCATTAATAATACCTTTGTAATGAAGTTCGACTGGTGACATGAATAATATCATATTCAAAATTATATCCAAAGTATTAATGAAAGTAATAAATAAATAACAATGATTTTCAATAAAGTCAAAATATTTATTAGTATCTTGAAAGTTTACAATTAATTTATATAAAAAAGGCGTATACATCAAATTAAACCCAATAGATAATATCAAAGGTTTTATTTTACATTTCAGATTAGTGATCTCTCCATATTCTGTAATAATATAACTTATATTAACCATTAAACCAAGAAAAAAACATATCCATAAATCTCTATTCAAAAAATTGAATACAAGTTTATACTTTTCAATAAAAATAAATGCTATTGATAATGTAATTAAAAATGCTATCAATATAGTTATAATAAAAAAAAATGTTCCTATAGAATCTAATGAAATAATATAAGTTTTTGTTAAATTCGTGATATTATTTAATGTTTTCTCAGGACTTTCATTACCATATAAAAATGATTTTAAATAATTTCTAAAATTAAAAGAATAATCGTCATAATTTACTACAGGTGGTCGAGCAATAAATTGCATTTTTTTAAATAATTCACAATCCACTATTTTGCATACTTCTTTATCATCATATAAACTATTAATGGCTGAAAAATTTTCTTTTCTCATCAATGATTCTTTTTGATATTCTTTTGATGTTATATATTTTATAAACTTAACCGAAGCATTTATATTTTCATTTGATATATATTTGTTTATACCAACATTTAATCCTCCAACACTTGAAGCAGAAATTCCTTCTTTATTTCCTACTATAGGAATTTTTATAAATCCTTCATCATTTAAATTATAATAATACCACCATTTAAGAAAAATAGCATTTTCTGTTAATAAATTCATAACTGCACCATATTCTCCTGATTGAAAAGCTTCATCTTATTATAATTATTCAAATTATATATAATAAAAGAAAAATGTAATAATAATTATTAATATTTTTAATAATTTCAATGATAAATATACAATAATTATAATATTAAACATAATTATGATAATAATATATATATAATTAATTCAAAATAATTGACATATTATTAACTCAAAATATTTTTATAATTGTTAATATAATTTAATGTGTATATAATATATATTTATATTTATTTTACTTGATTCTAATTCATCTTTTATTTGTTTTATTTTATTTAAAGCATCAATTGCTTCTTTACTATCATATTCAGGCATTAGTGAATCAACTGATTTTCTAAAAGAGTATATAGCCTCAATAGTTGAAACTAATGACGTTTCACTATCTTTAAGAAGTATATATATATATAAATTATTATATATATTTATACATAATATAAATAATTAATTATGATTAAAAAATATAATATAAATATTATTATTTATAATACCAGGAAATAATCCATTATATCCAACTAAATTATTTTCATTATTTTTTTCCATTTTTAATATATATTTTCCGATATCTAATAAATCATCCCATGTTTTTGGTAATTCTTTTTCATATTTTTTTAAAAGTTTTTTATTACAATATATAACCGAAAAACGTAATTCTATAGTCTTATCATTAATACAATTTTATTATTAAAAAAAAAATAAAAACAATATCATTATTAATATATTGTTTCATTAGAATATGTTTTAATATATATTAATAGCAATATGTATACTTACTAAACCAACCCATTTTCCATTATAAGTGCATAATTCTGGTATTACACCTGTTGAATACATATCAATATGATCTTTTGGTAAATATTCTTTTAAATCTATAAAATGTGGAGAAAATCTAGGTGAGTACATTACATCATAAAATATTATATCATATTTATCTGATTTTTTTTTGAGAATATGTTCTATTGTTGAACTATAATCAGCAGCATAGACAGTAGAATTTTCTATAGTATAATAGACAAAGGATACATTTATATCAAGATTATTTTCTTCTGAGTACTTATTAAAGTATTTTTCCAGTGAGTTAAATAATTCATATTCTCCACCAAAAACATAAGCAACTGCATTTAAATTGACTTTTGAACATTTATCTTATTGTAACATTTAAATAGAAATATACATAATAATTAATATTTTTACTTATTGTTATTAGTTTCAAATTTATTTATTTTTTCTTTCTTTTTACTTTTTCATTTTTTAGATAATTATTTTTTTATTATATATATTTATATTTAGCTTACATAATAAAAAGTATTGATATAAAATAATAAAAGTATATATTAACCTCCTCATTGTTAAATATATATAATTAATTCATTAAGGGATATAAAAGAGAATGAAAGTTTTTATATTAAATAAAAAAAAAAAAAATAAAAAAAAATAAAAAAAAAAAAAAAAAAATTAAATATAATAAATATTATTTCTAATAAATAGAATAAATTATTAATAAAGTTTAATGAATATTATTTATTTATTCATTCATTTTTGTTTTAAAATTTAAATATTAATTTTAATTTTATTATCATAATAAAGATTTTATGAATAAAATTATTAAATATAATACATAAAAATTTGAAAAATTGAATTAAATTAAATACTTTCATTTACGTATAATTTTATTTATTCTTTAATATAATAGAGATAAGTAATATAAAATTTATTATTTTTTTTTTACTATTTATTTATAATTTTTGTTAGTAAATAATAATAGTAATTTTATCAAAAATTAAAAAAATATATAATAAAAAATTAAACATATACAATATAATTAAATATATTTATTATAATATATTTATTTCATATAGTGATAATTAACCATTTTTAATAAAATTGATCCATTAGTTACGGTTTTGTAACTTTCATGATTATTATTAATAATATTATTATTATTGTTATTAGAAATATTATTATTAGTAGCAGTTATACTAGTTAATTCACCTATATTTGTCTCCGTTGTAACCTGATCTATTTCATTATTAATAAAATTTTTATTAACATTTTGTATAAATGCCATTTTTAAATTTTTTTTGTTTAAAAATCCACAGAATAATCTAAATCCATATAAAAATCCATAATTAGATATAGAAATAATGATCAAAATGCATGTGTAGATTATAAAATATGAACGATAATTTTTAATTATAATAATATCAAATAAGAAGAGTAATATGAATGAAAGAATATCAATGTATAAAAACATTACAATAAATCTAACTTCATAAAACGATTCATTAATATTCCATTCAATAAAAATATAAATTAGCATTACAAAGATTATTGTAAATTTATATGTTACCATTATACCAAACATTATTTTTCCAAATGTATTGTTCATTTTACATATTTGAAAATTTTGACCTCCATTAACAAGCACATCATATATATCAAATTTATATATAAAAGATAAACCAATTAATATAATTTCAACTAATAAACAAATAGCTAAATAAATATATTTATGATTTTTAACCCATTCAGAAAAATTGCTTTCTCCTGGAAAATAAATGATAAGTTTATATAAAATTGGTATATAATTTAAACTTAAACCAAAAAAAAAAAATATTACTGTTAAACGACATTTAAAACTCGACAATTCACCAAGTTTGGTATATGCAGTATTTAATATAATAATTGATCCAAAAACAAATATAATCCAAAAATCTACTGAAAGATACTTAAAAAAGGGATTAAAATTTTCTTTAAATAAAAAAATTAAAGAACTTAGCATAATAATACATATTACTAATACACATATTCCTATAGGTATTGAAGTCGAAAATATTGAAATATTGAATATTTTTGAAATATTCATTATATTATATAATGTTTCCTCTGCACTTTTATCGCTATATAAAAATTTCTTTAAATGATTTCTAAATTTAAAAGAATAATCATCATAATTCACCAAAGATGGCCTTGGAATAAATTGCATTTTTTTAAATATTTGATAACTCTCATATTTACATACTTCTTCATCATCGTATAAACTGTCAATGGAAGAAAAAATTAATTTTTTCATTAATAATTTTTTTTGAAAATCTTTTGATGTAATAAATTTTAAATATTCAATTGAAGCTTTTAAATTTTCATTAGATATATATTTATTTATGCCAATATTTAATCCTCCAACACTCGAAGCAGAAATTCCTTCTTTATTTCCGACAATAGGAATTTTTACATATTTGTCTTCGAATAAGTCGTAATACCACCATTTAGCATAAATACTTTTTCCATTATATAAATTTGTAGCCAATTCATAATAATCAGATTGAAAAGCCTCATCTTTTATTATTATTATTATAATTGTGATTATTATTATTACAAAACATTATGAAATAACAATAATAATTAATAATTATCAGTATCAGTATTAGTATTAATATTAGTATTAAGATAATTACAATAATAAATAATAATAATAATAATAATAATAAATAATTATTTATATATAAATTTATTAATATTTATAGATTTATTTTACTTGATTCTAATTCATCCTTCATTTGTTTTAGTTTATTTAAAGCATCTATTGCTTCTTTACTGTCATATTTGGGCATTGGTGAATTTACTGATTTTCTAAAGGAAAAAATAGTTTCCATAGCTGATATCAATGATACTTCAAAATCTTAATATATGCATTTATTTATAGATTATAATAAAATTATATTTATAGTTATATATAAAAAATAATCTTTTAAAAATTTTACTTTCTGAATTATATATTTATTAAATAGTTACCAGGAAATAATGCATTATAACCAATTAATGTATTATTTCCTTCTTTTTCTTTATTTAATATATATTTTCCTGTATCTATAAATTCATCACACGTTTTTGGTATATCTTTTCCATACTTTTCTAATAGGATTTTATTACAATATAATACTGAGAAATTTATACGAATTGGCTATTTTATATTAATATATAATATATATAAATTAACAGTTTATGTTTTTTTTTATAAATATTAACATAATATATTATTGTTTTACTAAAAATAATAACTAACAAAAATAAAAAAAAAATAAAGAAAAACTTACTAAACCAACCCATTTTCCATTGTAAGTACATATATTTGGTGCAATACCTTTGGAATATATATCAATATGATCTTTTGGTAGATAATCTTTTAAATCAATAAAATAAGATGCGAATCTAGGAGAATACATCACATCATAAAAAATTACATCATATTTAGTTGATTTCTTATTAAGAAGGTATTGTATTGTTCCACTATAATCAGAAGCAAATAATGTAGAATTTTCTACAGTATAAAAAACGAATGATATATTAATACCAAGATTATTTTCTTCTGAGTATTTATTGAAATCATTCTCTAATACACTAAAAAATTCTTCGTCTCCGGTATATAATAATGACACGGCTTTTATATTAATATTCTTACATTCATCTAATTTTTAATTAAATAAAAGAAATCTTATTTACAAAATATTTTCATTTATATATATATCATTATTTTTATTATTTTTTTTATTATTATTTTCATTCTTTCCCACTTATTCCATTTTTTTTATTTATAAAATATTTATAAGTACATATACACAAATTTAACATACTCCATATAATGTATTGAAATAAAAGAATAACAATAAAAATGAATTTCATTTTAAGCTGATTATTATTACGTTTATTATATTAAAAATAAAATATGGCATATATAAATAATACAAATAATAATATGAATAATAATAAAAAAAAGGAAAAGAAAATCTTTTAAAAAAGGAATTTTTTATATATTAAAATTTAATTAAAAATTTAATACTTTATAGAAGTATTAAACTTTTTGTCAAATAATCTTAATTATTTTAGTTATTTAAATTTTTAAAATATAAAGAAAATAAAAAATTGTATATATATATTAATAATATCTTATTATATAAAGATAACTATATATTTTTTATTATGTTAATCTTTTTACTTTTTAGCGAATATTTATTAACCTTTTTTAATGCATTTATATCATTTAATTTTATTTTTATTGTAAAAAAAATAGAAAATAAATAAATAAATAAATAAATAAATAAATAAATAAATAAATAAATCAAATATAACGTTTAATTAATTTTATACATATGTATTTTTTTTTTTTTTTTTTTTTTTTTGACTTTTAAACAAAATAAAAAACAGTATTGTTAAAAATAATTATTAGTATTTTTTTTTAATATTTTTTCTTTTATAATTAGTATTTTTTTTAAATATTTTTTATTATTATATATTTTACATTTATATCATATAAATTTATAAATCATATAAATTAATTATAAAATAATAATTTTCTTTTTTTAAATAATATAAATGAATTAAAAATATTATAATTTTCATAAATTAAAAAAATACATAATTAATTATATAAATTATATATATCTATTATATAAGCATAATTAAATAAAATAATTTAAACACGAACATCTAAAAAATTGTCTATATATGTCTATATATTAATATTTTTATTAATTTATTTATATATAAATTTTTTATATCTTTCTTAATTATTTTCTCCAACTTTCCAATGAAAAAAATTTTAGTATTTTTAACATTTATATATAAAATAAATATTATATAAAATCAAATAATCTAATTTAATATACATTTTTGAAAATATTTTTTCCTTAAAAATTAAGAAAAAAAATATATACAAATTTGAATTATAGTTTTTTTAATATACACTTTTGAAAATATACTTTTTCTAAAATTAGAAAAAAAAATTCTTTTATATATATTTTTATATTGGTTTTCTCTTATTTTAATTATTGGCATTAGCATCACCAACAACTTCAACAGAAGAATTTTCATCTTCTTCACCTTCAGAAGCAATAGAGCCAGAATCATTGGATCCTGAAGCTGTAGTGGAACCTGAAATAGAAGCAGTATCAGAATCATTAGAACTGAAGCTGTAGTAGAACTGAAATAGAAGCAGTATCAGAATCATTAGAACCAGAAGCTGTAGTAGAACCAGAAGCTGTAGAATCGTCATCTGGAACTGGAACAGATGGTGGTTTAGTTTCACCATCTGGTAATGATTTTGGTGATGGTGGAGATTTAGTACATGGAGTTTCACCATCTGGTAAAGATTTTGGTGATGGTGGGACTTAGTGGATGGAGAATCACTATCTGGTAATGATTTTGGTGATGGTGGAGAGTTAGTACAAGATGCTTCACCATTACATTCGCTGTCTGGTAAAGATTTTGGTGATGGTGGAGATTTAGTACAAGGTGTTTCACCATTACATTCACTTTCTGGTAAAGATTTTGGTGATGGAACAGATTTAGTAGATGGGGTTTCATTATCTGATACAGATTTTGGTGATGGACAGATTTAGTACAAGATGTTCCTCCATTACATTCACTTTCTGGTAAAGATTTTGGTGATGATGGTGATTTAGTAGATGGGGTTTCATTATCTGATACAGATTTTGGTGATGGGACAGATTTAGTACAAGATGTTCCTCCATTACATTCACTTTCTGGTAAAGATTTTGGTGATGATGGTGATTTAGTAGATGGGGTTTCATTATCTGATACAGATTTTGGTGATGGGACAGATTTAGTACAAGATGTTCCTCCATTACATTCACTTTCTGGTAAAGATTTTGGTGATGGAACAGATTTAGTACATGATGTTCCTCCATTACATTCACTTTCTGGTAAAGATTTTGGTGATGGAACAGATTTAGTACAAGATCCATTACATTCACTTTCTGGTAAAGATTTTGGTGATGAAGGTGATTTAGTAGAAGGGAGTGATTTAGTTGAAGGACCTTCTAAAGATTTAACACCACTTATTTGACCATTTCCTTCACATGGAACTGGAGCGGCTATTACATTTACAATTAAAGTCAATAATAAACATATAATATAATTAAAACGCATTTTTATTTTTTTAAAGTAAAAAAATTAAATAAAAATTAACTATTATATACAATTAAAATATAACTTTTTTTAAAAATAAATTTATAATAACTGTTTTTATTTTTTCTCTTTTTTATTTACAATATTTATTCTTTTTAAGCTATAATATAATAAACAAAAAAAAAAGATAAAATGAAGAATTTTACACTTTATATACTAATTTTTATATATTAATTTGATAATTGAAAATGATGTTAGTTGTACAAAAAAGCTTAATTATTAATAATTAAATTATTATCATAAAAATTATTTTATTTAATTATTGTCAAACTAAGATTTTTATTAATATTTATTGATTTTCGTTTAATATGAAACTATAATAAATAATATTTCTAATCTATTATAAAACTTTATTTATTATACTTTTAAATGAATAAAAAAGTTTTTTCATGTGTAAATATATTTATATATTAATTATTTAATCATATTAATATATAATATATTAATATGATTATTAAATATTATTCCTGTAATTTAAATAAATTAAATTACATTCATTATTGTTTTTATAAATAATACAGAATAAAGTTGTCATCTCATAATAAATCATAATAAATCATAATAAATCATAATAAATGATATAATATATTTTTATCATAAATTCAACAAATCAGCATCAAATAAAGGAAAAATATTAAATATAAATAATTAAGTTAATATTTATAAAATGTTTAGATTAAAAAAATTAAAATAAAAATAAAAATAAAAAAAAAAAATATAAATATAAATAATAAAAACTTATTCTTAATATTTCATTATTATTTTACTATCATACTATAAATAAATAAATAAATAAATAATAAGTTAATTATTTAAATAAATAAATAAAAATGTAATAATAAATATAAATCAAAATAATATAAATATTTATAATAAACATTTATTATAAATATCTAGTACATTTTATTTTTTTGTTTTTTTTTTTATTGGCATGCCGTAAATTTTATAAATATTTAATTTAAATAAAAAAGTTTATAAATTATAAAAATACAAATTTTAAATTTAATTAAAAAAAAGACATTAACAAAATAAAAAAATGGTTAATTATAATAATTATTATATATTTATAATAATTAATAAAAATAATAATGGAAAATTTTATTATATTTATATTAAATTAGTTTCACGTTTTTTTTTTTTATTATAAAAAGTCTATTCATTATTTTTTAATATAATTAATAAAACTATGTATTGTTTTTGTTCTTCTTCTTATTCTTAACATTATTAATTCCTGTACTTTTACATTATTACAATAATAAATAATCAATAAATGAATAATCAATAAAAAAATATTTATATAATTATCAATATATATATTTAATTTTTATAATAATAGAATTGAAATTCTTTATATTGCTTTGTTATATGAATATTAATAATAATAATATCAAAAAGTAAAAAAAATAATATAAAGGAAAGAATATTAATATATATAGAAATGTTTTTATTAATCTAATTTCATATGCCGATTTTGTAATTAATTTTATATGCTAATTTTTAATTCATTCAATAAAAATATATATTAACATATGAAAATTAAAATCTTTTGTATTTGTTGATATATAATATATTTTTGTTAAATCATTTGTTTTTTTTTAAAACCTCCAGTAATATTTTATTATCATATAATAACTAATAAATATAGTTTTAAAATAGTTCTAAATTTCTTCATAATTATCTATATTATCTATTGATCTTATTAAGTTATAAACCATGAAAAAATTTCATAATCATATACTTGTTACACTTCTTCATTATCATATAATGAAAATATTCTTATTATCATTATTTAATACTTTTTTTTTTCAGTAATTTTATATATTTCAATACATTTATTAAATTTTTTTTTTTTACTTTATTTAAAATATATATACTTATTTTTATTAATTTAATCTATGTTTTAGTTGTGTTCATTATATTTTTTAAATATAAACATATCTTAATATTAAAAATATTAAAAAAGTAATAATAAATAAATAAAAATAATAATTATAAAAATAAATATTATACAGTTATATAAATAAATTAAAGTATTTACATCACAAAGCAATATAAGCATAAGATGAAAAAAATTAATCATATTACAAGTATTTAATAAAATTAGTAATAACTATATATATATATATAATAAAGTAAAATATATTAAATGATAAGAACGAATAATTTTTTTTTTGTATTGTTATGATTCTTTTTTATATTATTAAGAATTAAATAGATATAAAATATATAATTTATTATATTATAAAGTTAATTATTACGAATGAACTTTAAAATATAATCTATATTATATTAAATGTTTTGACCTCTTTTGCCTTAATTATAATTTATATTATATATAAATATAAGATGTAAAAAACTATAATAAAAATATATTAAGATATTAAAATGTCATATATATTGAGGATGGAGTTTATTTATCTTTTATTAATAAAATATAGAATCAAATTACATATTTTATCATATATAAATTCAACTTTAAAAATTTTTGGAAAATTATTTAAATTTATATATTCAAAACTAAGTTATATATAATGTAAATATTAATCATCAGTTTTAAAACTGTAAAATTAATATAAATAATTACTACTAATAATTATTATAATTATATTATTAAAAAATTATAAAATATATTTTGCACAATAATTAACAGTACAAATTACAAAATATATTTTAAGTTTTTCATATATAACTTTTTTAATATATTGTTATTAAATATTTTAAGTTGTATAATGATAATCTATTATTTTTGATAGAATTGATACTTTAGATGTATTATTATTACTTTTATTATTATTATTATTATTATTATTATTATTATTATTATTATTATTATTATTATTATTATTATTATTATTATTATTATTATTATTATTATTATTATTATTATTATTATTATTATTATTATTATTATAATTAATAGAATTTTTTGTAGTATTACCGCCTATTGTTGTTAATTCAGTTGTCTTTGCTGAGGACTGGATGGTTTCATTATTAATAAAACCTTTATCAACGCTGTGTATAAATGATAATTTTAAATTCTCTTTGTTTAAAAATCCACAAATTAATTTATATCCATATAAAAGTCCATAATTAGAAATAGAAATAATAAATATAATACATGAAGGAATTATAAAATATGAAAGATAATTATTAATAGTAATAATATCAAAAAGGAAAAGTAATATCAAGGAGAGAATATCAATGTATAAAGATGTTACTATTAATCTAATTTCATATATTGATGTTGAAAGATTCCATTCAATAAATATATAAAATAGCATTATGAAAATTAATAAAAATTTATATCCTATCATAATTCCAAACATTATTCTACCAAATATATTATTCATTTTATATATTTGAAAATTTTGACCTTCAGTAATAAATATATCATGTAAGTCATATTCATAAATAAATGATAAACCATTTAATATTATTTCCATTATAATTAATGTTAATAAGTATGTATATTGATGATTTTTAATCCATTCTGAAAAATTACTTTCTCCTGGAAAATTAATAATAAGTTTGTATAAAACTGGTATATAATTCAAACTTAAACCTGTTAAAAATAATACTGACATCATATGACATTTAACATTTGATATTCTTCCATATTTCATATATATACTACATAACATAAGGATTGAACCTATATTTTTTATAATCCAAAAATCAAAAGAAAGAAATTCAAAAAATGGATTAAAATTCTCTCTAAATAAAAATATTAAAGAAGTTGATATTATAAATATTATAATAGAAATAATGATAGCAGTAATTAGTCCTAAACTAGAATTTTTTGTATCTGTTGATATATAATAAATTTTTTTTATATCATCTGCTTTTTTTAAAACTTTTTCTGCTGTTTCATTACCATATAAAAAATCATAAATATAATTTCTAAATTTTTCCGAATATTCATCATAATTATCAATTTTTTCTACTGGTCTTGCAATAGGTTGTATATTTTTAAAAAATTCGCAATTACATACTTCGCATACTTCTTCATCATAATTTAATGAGTCTATTCCTGTTACTATTATTTGATTCATATAATATTTTTTTTGAATTTCTACTGAAGTTGAAAATTTTAATACAGATATTGTAGCATTTTTTTTTTCTTCAGGTAAATATTTATTTATACCAGCATTAAATCCAGTTACTATTGTACTTGAAATACCTTCTTTACCTCCTGGTAAAACTGTCATATTATAGGTATCCCTGAAAATATATTCAGGAAGAATATAATATTTTACAAATAAAGCATTTCCTCTCATAAAATCAAACATTATACTCAAATTATCTGAACGAAATATGGAATCTTTATTAATTAAAATTAATTATTTATTTTACATATATATAATTAGTATTATATAAAATAATATATAAAAAATAAATAATAATTAATATTAATTAATAAATTATATATATATATTTAAGGAGTAACTTAATTTAATTTTTTTGTAGAAAATATTTTAATAGTTTATAATTTATACTAACCTGAAGATGTTTCTTTCATTACTTTTTTTATCATTTCTAAAGCATTAATAGATTCCTGACTTGTTAATTCCGGAAATGATGAATCATATGACTCTCTGTATGAATAAATAAACTCATATATAGAAGAGAAACCCTCTTCTTTGTCTATAAATTAATTTTTTTTTAAGTTATATTAATACTTTTGGTTAAAATTAATAGAAATATTAAATAACAAATATTTACATTTTATATATTTACCATTAAATAAACCATTATAACCTATTAAATCAGTATGATTTAATTTTCTTTCTTCATCTAAAATGTATTTACTTGTTTCTCTTAATTCATCCCATGTTTTTGGTATTGTTTTATTATATTTATTTAAAAGAATATGATTTGAATATAAAGCATTAAATGCTAATGCTATAGGCTAATTAAAATTGATTTAATAATAAAAATACATTATTTTATAATAATAATATCGATTTAATTTATAATAAAAAAAAAATAAAAATATAATATATTAATTAATTAGACTATATTATAAAATAATATAAACAATAATCTAAATTAAATATACATTACAAGTCCAACTAATTTATCTTTATAATAACATGTATTAGTAAGAATATATTGATTATACAAATTTAAATAATCTTTTGAAAATAAATCTTTTAAATCTAATAAATTATTCCCAAATTCTGTTGTATATACATTATCGTAAACGTAAATATCATATTTATTAGATTTTTTTTTAAGAAGTGAATCAATTGTTGTTCCATAATCAGCAATACTATTGGTAGAATTTGAAGTTGATAAGATATGTAATTTTACTTCTATATCTAAATTTTTTTCAGTAGAATAATTATTAAATTCGTTAATTATAGATAAATACATATTACCATCTACATCATCATTGAAATACCCTAAAACATTTACAGTTACGGATTTTATAGTACCTTTTCAATATAAATAATTTTAATATAATATTATTATAAAAATTAAATAAATTTATTACAAATATTAATTATATTTACTTATATATAAGAATAGTTGTAAAAGTATTTTTAAAAATATTATATTCATTTTTTTTATTAAGTAAATAATGTTATACTTATTTTTAATCCTTTTAATTATTATATTTTTATAATTTTTTTTTATTCTTTTTAAAAATTATACTTATCAATTTTTTTAAAAAAAATAAAAAAAAAAAAAATAATTTATAATTTCGGAAAATTTAAGATTGGAGAATAATCGTATTTACCCATTTCATATAATTTTATATTTTTATTGTCATAAATTATTATATTATTATATTTATATATATATAAATAAATATAATAAGTTTCAAATAATATAAAAAAATAAATAAATAAATGAATAAATAAATGAATAAATAAATGAATAAATAAATGAATAAATAAATGAATAAATAAATATGATTAAAATATAATAAAATTAAAAAGAAAACTTAAAGTTTAAAAAAAAAAAAAAGTATAGAATAAAAAAAAAAAATATATAGAATAAAAAAAAAAAAAAAATTAAATTAAAATAATAATAATTAATAATAATAAATGTCTATAATATAATAATAATATAATTAATAAATATAATATAATACAAAAATGACAAATATAGATTATAATGAAGTCGATAATTTTGAAACAACATTACTATTAAATGATGATGTTGATGATAAATATTATAAAAAAAAGAAGTCCACTTCATTTAATGAATATTTAAAAAGATATTATTATTTCTTAATAGTAATAATGGGAACAGTTTTTTTAGTTGGTATTAAATATATATTAATAGATAAAAAAGTTGATGCTGTTGAAGATTCTATAGATATTCAACAATATAATTTAAATTATATTAATAGTCTTAAAATGGAGACTTCAAGTAGAACACATATAGTAGAAAATGAAGACGAAGATGATAATATGGATGATAAAGTAATTAAAGAAGAAGGATTTCAAATAACCAATCAAAAACAATATACTGAAGAAGAAATTAAAAAAAAATTAGTATCTGATGATATATTTAAAACCAAATTTAAGTTTTATCATATAGATAAAAAGGAAGGACCTATTACTATAGATTTAAATGCAGATGATGGGACTAAAGCCGATTTATATGCACGTTTAAATACTACCATAGATCCTCGAGCTTTTAAAGTTTATAAAGTTGATGATAAAGAATTTAAAAAAATAAAAAATAAACTTCCTTCCTATAAATCATTATTTTGTGAAATACCACAAACTGCAGCACCAGAAAGTATAATGGGTTATAAACTTAAATGTCCTTTATTTTATACTTTAAGAATTGAAAAAGCTTATTTTGGTAATCATAATAAATATGAACAATTATGTTCAGTAGGTATATATATTGGACCAGATAATATATATGATAATGATAATGATAATACTAATGATAATGATAATGATAATGCTAATGATAATGATAATGCTAATGCTAATAATAACGAAATTAAAAGAAATACAATATTAGAGAATGATGATAATAATATAAAAATTAATACCAATGAAATTGAAAAAGAAATGTTAAAAGGTATGAAAGTTGAATTAATTCAAGGTGAAGAAAATGAAGAATCAAATGAAAATATAATAATAAAAAGAGAAGAAAAAGAAGAAGATAATGTAACCAACTCAACTATTCTTAAGAGAAAGAAAAATAAAAATAATAAGGATTCAACAGTAACAGCAACAACAGTTACTGCTACTACTACTACTGATGCAGCTGCTGCTGTTGAATCAGAAAACTCTAATGTGAGTAGTACTTCCACTAATAATGAAGAAAAACCACCATTAATTAGTCCAGTTAATGAAGCGACATGGAGTTGTGATACTTATCCATTAAAAATTGTTAAAGAACAATGTGAAAATAAAACAAGTTGTATAATAAAACCAATTCGTTCCTTTTTTGGTTATCCATGTGTTGAAGAAAAATATTTAGAAATTAAATATCATTGTGAAAAAGAAGTAATTATTAATTTATGGATGAATTAATTTATTTATTAATATATATATATTATATATTATAAATTTTTATTTATATATTTTTTATTTATATATTTTTTATTTATATATTTATATATACTTATTTTATTTTTATTTATTTTTATATATTTTTATTTCTATATTTTTATTTATTTATTTAAACTAATTTATATTTTTTTACAGGAAGTAAAGCAACCTCGTATTGCTATAGTAACATTCTTAAATAATGCTAAACCAAATTCAATTTATGAAAATGCCATAAATGAACTTTATCAATATGCAAAAATACATAATTATGATTTATATGTTGATAGTAATTATTATGATACCACTAGAGAAATTTATTATATGAAAACAAATACTGTTATTAAATATTTAATGAAATTTTTAGATGAAAAATCTTATGATTGGATCTTGTAAGTAATAAATAATAAATAAATAATAAATAAATATAAATCCTTTTTTTCTTTATTTTATTTTTTATTTTATTTTATTTTATTTTATTTTTTATTTTATTTTATATATATGTATATAATACTATATTATATGGATTTTACTAATTTCCTTTTTTTATTATATATATATATATATATATTTAATAAAATAATAATTAATTATAATAATACAATATAAAAAATATAATATATATAATGATGATAATGATAAAAATAAAAAATAATAATTATTATAATTTATCTAATAATATAATGATAATCATTTATAATATTATATTAGTTGGATAGATAGTGATGTTGTAATTGTTAATCCAAATATCAAATTAGAATCATTTTTACCACCTTTAATTAATGATGAAATTCATTTAATTATATCAAAAGATGATAATGGATTAAATGCTGGTGTATTTTTCTTACGTGTTCATCCATGGTCCTTATCATTTATGATGCGTTCCAGTGTTTATACCTATTATAATAAACCAAAACTTTTATATTATTCTGATCAAGCTTCTATGAATAATGTATTAGTAGAAAATGAAATGGATGAAGAACATTATATACTTGTACCACAAAAATGGTTTAATATGTATATGAATGGTGTTGAACCTGGATATTTCTTAATTCATTTTGCAGGAGTTATTTCTAAGGATGATAGAGCTAGAGAAGTTCGTATCTATTTAGCTAGCAATCCTTATTATTATACCACATCCTCCATAGATATAAGAAAAGAAGTAGAAGAATATTATAAACAATCACAAAATAAAACACTTCAAATTAGTATATAATTTAAATTAAATTAAATTAAATTATATTGAATTATATTGAATTATATCAATTATATTTAATTATATACTAAAATATAAAAAATATATATATAAAAATATACAAAAATATATAAAAATATATAAAAATATATAAAAAAAATAAAAAATAAAAAAAAAAAAATTATATAATACAATATGATAACAATAAGATACTATACTATACTATAACAATACGATAACAATAAGATACTATACTATACTATAACGATACTATACGATATACAATTTTACGATATTATTATATAACTTATTCAGTTTTATACAGAAATACAAAAAGTTAATAAATAAATAAATAATAAATAAACAATAATATATAAATAAATAAACAATAATAAATAATAATAAATAATAAATAATAAATAATAAACAGTAATAAATAATAAATAATAGTAATTAATTAAAAAAAAAATTAATAGATAAAATATATATATATATAATTTTATTTTAATTTTTTTTTCTTTTTTTTTTTTTTTATTATTTATTTATTTATTATTTTATTTTATTTTGTTTTATTTTTGTTTTAATTTTTTTTTATTAATTAATTAATTACAATCCTCATCACTTTAAAACAAAAATTTATAATAATAATAATAATATAAATAGAAAATAAGAAATAATAAAATAAGAAATAATAAAAAAAAAAAAAAAAAAAAAAAAAAAAAAAAAAATAGAGAAAAAAAGAAATAAGAAATAAAATAAGAAGAAATAAAAAAAAATTATATATATATATTATTAATTAATAATAAAGAAAAGAAAGCAAAGAAAAGCAAAGAAAAAAAAAAAAAAAAAACAGTAATATAATTTTTTTCTTTTCTTTTTCTTTTATATATATATATATAATAATATTTTTTTTTTTACTTCTTCTTTTATCTTAAACTTCTTATTACTTATATAAATATTTCTTTTAATTTTACTTATATATATATATATATAAAATTCTCAAAAAAAAAAAAAAAAAAAAAAAAAAAAATAGAATATTATTATTTATTTATTATTTATTTATTATTTATTTATTAATTATTTATTAATAAGTTCAAATACTTTATATCTTTATATCATCCTAAATTATCGATTTTATTATTTATAAAAACAAAAACAAGAAAAAAAAATAAAAAAACAAGAATAAAAAAATAAAAAAATAAAAAAATAAAATAAAATAAAATAAAAAATAAAATAAAATAAAATAAAAAATAAAAAAAAATATTTAAAACTTCAATTAAAAAAAATAATAAATTAAAAAAATAAAAAAATAAAAAAAATAAAAAAATAAAAAAATAATAAAAATAAAAAATAAAAAAATAAAAAATTATATAGAATTATAGAAGATAATAAACGTTTTAGTTTAGTAGTTATTAACAATTTTTTATATAATAAAATAATAAAATAATAAAAATTAAATAATAATATAATTAAAAATAAGTATTATTAATAAAATGGATCCAAAAAAATAAAAAAAAAAATAAAAATAAAAATAAAAATAAAAATTTAAGTTGTATAATAATTTACCATCGAAAATCGAAAATCTAGAATAAATAAACAACATCGAAAATCTAGAATACTTGAAATTTTTTTATTTTTTTTTTTTTTTTAAATTTCAAAATTTTTAATTTTAATTAATTAAAGAGAGATAGATTGTTATATATATATATATATTTTTTTTTTAATTGGTTTATTGATTTTAAATATTATAATATGCATGAATCATTAAAAAAAAAAAAAAAAAATCTTTTCATTTTTCATTTATTTTTTTCATTTTTCATTTATTTTTTCATTTTTCATTTATTTTTTCATTGATTTCATTAAATTAATATATATATAAACAATAAAAATAATAAAGTTAATGTTACATATCCATTAAGATTATAAAGAAACTTTTTTTTTTTTTATTATTTTTTATTTTTTATATTTTTATATTTTTATTTTTTATATATATATATTTTTTATTTATTTTTAATTATATTTATATATATATATATTAATTAATTTTTTTTTTTTTTTTCTAGACTAAAGGAAGAGAATACACTTCCATATTTTTATTTATAATAAAATAGTTATTAATACATTTAGATTAAGTACATAAATAAGATATATTAAAATAAGAAAAAATTACTATCTAAAAAAATCTATAATATAAATTTAATATAAAGAAAAATATAATAAATTTCTGAAATAATTATAATCCGAACAGTAGGGTACTTGTTCGGATTTCACTACTCTCTAAATAGTAAAAATAATATAAAACAAAGAAGTAACATCTGAATTAAAGATAGTATTGGTGTCCACTAAACTCTCTCTCCCTTGGGCAAATTTCATCATTTCTAGTAAAAGAAGATGACTCCGAAGTCCCCTGTAACTGTGGTTGAAATAACATCGCGATTCGAGATATTATTATTATTATATCTTATCAATTCGACGTTGATGCTCTTGGTAAATAATGGGTGTTGATTTATACCGATCAAATAATAATAACAACTCCAAAAAGCTGCATATAACTGGTACTGTTTTTGTTAAATATTCAATATTCAGCTCAGCCAACCCCACAAAGTATGGAACAGGAAGAGGAAGCTCCTTTGAACTTTTGTAAAGATGTTCAATTAAATGCTTCTGTTCCCCTTTATCGAAATGCAACTCTTCCAGAGGTGAAGTTCCACCAAGAAGGAATAGATATATTTTATGGTTGATATATTTTTCATACTCTAAGATTGAGGAGTAATTGTTATATAAAGAGTATCTTTTTATTTTGTCTGTAAATGTGATGAAGAGGTGGTCATTGATGAAATCTAGTGAATTCCATCTAATAAGAGAAAAGAAAAAGCAATCAAAGATCCAATATCCAATGTTCAAAAGGATTGCTCTCCTTATTGACAGCAGGGGCAATAAGAAGGGCAATCTTTTGAAACCTTTCCACTCTTAAAGATTATTTTCGAGTTATACACATATCCACAACGTAAACGTATTATCCATTTGATACCTAGATTAATATGAAGGTATTCATAACCCAACATAATAATATGTTTATAATCACAAAATTTATATTTATCATAGTTTTTACCTTTAATATATTAATTAATAAAATATTTCTTATGTTATTTTATAAGAAATATTTTATTTTATAAAAAGATTAAAAAAAACAAAAAAAAAAACTAAAGAGGAAGAGAATACACTTTCATTTTATTTAAATATATATTTGTATATTTGATTATATATATACACAAATATATATATAAATAATAAATAATAAATAATAAATAATAATCATATATTTAAATAATAAATAATAAATAATTAATAAACAAATAAAATAATAATGATTAATGATATATTATGAATTAAAATAAAAATTTAATAAACTATTATTATATATATATATATGAGGAAGGATATCAATTAAAAAAAGGAATATAATAATAATATTTATAATATTTATATATATATTATTCTATATTGTTTAAATATATATAAAATATTATTTAAATATATGTATTTTGTACATATATACCACGTGTAATAAAACAATAGAATATTCTATATGTATTTATGAAAGGGGGAGAGTTGCAATTCGCAATGTTGCATTTCGCAATGGGGCGCATAATTGTATAAATAATTAAATAAATAGAAATATAATATAAAGAATTATTATTTAATAATATTTTTTTATTTAATAATATTTTTTTATTTAATGATTTAATAATATTAAATATTTTTTTTTAATATTGAATATTTTTTTAGTATTTTAATAATATTTTATTTATTTTTTTTATTTAATGATATTGAATATTTTTTTAGTATTTTAATAATATTTTATTTATTTTTTTTATTTAATGATATTGAATATTTCTTCAATATTTTTTTATTTAATATTTTAATAATATTGAATATTTTTTGAATATTTTTTTTATTTAATTATAATTTTTATTTAATATTTTAATAATATTGAATATTTCTTTTAATATTTCAAATCAAAAAAATTTTATAAAAATATTTAATTTTATAATGAATTTATTTATTATTATTCATTTATCAAAAAAATAATATAAATATATTTAATTTTATAATAATATTTTTTTTTTTAATTTTTTTACTTTATTTTTTTTTTGTAAGTAATTAATAAGAAAAGAAATATTTATTTATTTGTTTATTTTCTATTCATTTATTTATATATATATTTTTTTTTATTTATTTAATTTTTTAAATTCTATTTTATTTTATTTCATAACGTGGCTTTCATAATTTGTGTTAAAAAATTTTTCATTTTTTTATGCGCCTCATTGCAAAAATTTAATATGCGCCCCATATCATATTGCGAAATGCAACATTGCGAAATGCAACACATTCTATGAAAGGTAATGGTAGACAGGATGAAAAATGTGAGATAAAAAAGCGTAGCGACTCCGTAGCATTGAGAACTAGTCGAAAAATGAAATGTAATAATAAATAATAATTAATAAAATAATTAATAAACAAATAAAATAATAATGGATTAATGATGATCATGAATTAAAATAAAAAATAAAAAGTTTAACAATAAACTATTATTATATAGATATATATAGGAGGAAGGATAACAATTAAAAAAAAGAAAGAAAGAAAAGAGAATTAAAATTAAAACAAAAAAAAAAATTTCTTTTTATTTTTTTGTCAAACCAGTTTTTATCCTGGTTGTTAAGGCGTTGTCTTAGCATACATAAGGTCTCTGGTTCGACCCCGCGGGTCTGATGTTTCCTCTATGTGGGTTTTTCATCAGGACTTGTTCGACCGCCAGGTTAAGTATTGTCCTTCCTTAATTATACCAAACTTCTTAATTTAATAATTTATTGTACTGCCTGACACTTATAGTCTTTAATATTGTTTCTTTGAGAAAATCCAACCTGTACCAATCAATAACGTAGAATAACCAAGTGAATTAGAATCACGTGACCATTGGGCTTTTCATCAGCCTTGTTTGAGGTTTGTCGGGCACCGAGAATGTGTGGCTTGTGGATATAAATTCAGCAATTATTGTACATGATTGGGAAAGCCGAAGCTGACTTTCAGTATGGCAGTCCATGAGGGACACACTACCACCTAATTATTAGGGAGTGGGCTTACTGCTTCACATTAGGGAAGGTCAAAGAAGCATACCCCGGTCATAGCAAAAAAAAAAAAAAATTTTATTTTTTTTCTTATATTTTATTTTATTTATATTTTATTTTATTTTATTTTATTTTATTTAAATTTATTTTATTTATTTTATATTTTTATATTTTTATATTTTATTTATATTTTTATTGTGTGAATTAAGATATGTAAAAAAAAAATTTTTTTAATATATTTTATTTTATTTATATTTTATTTTATTTTATTTTATTTTATTTAAATTTATTTTATTTATTTTATATTTTTATATTTTTATATTTTATTTATATTTTTATTGTGTGAATTAAGATATGTAAAAAAAAAATTTTTTTAATAACTTCTTTTTTTTTTTTATATTATTATTATTATTATTAATACTATTATTAATAAATAAGATATTATTATTATTATTTTTTTCAAGGATTGTTTTTTTTTTTTTTTTTTTATTTTTTTTTATTTTATTTTATTTTATTTTTTATATTTCTTTAATTTTTTTTTTTTTTTTTTTTACAATTTACTAATTGTTTATTTCATTTAAATTATATAAAAATCAAAAGGATAAATGAATGAAATATTATTTATTTATTAATGATATTTATGTATAATAATTAAAAAAAGAAAATATAAAAAAAAAATAAAAAAGTTTCATTTATTTACTTTTTTATTTTTCTTTTTTTTTTTTTTTTTTTTTTTTTTTTTAATTTTTTTTTTTTTTTTTTTCTTTATATTTTATTTTTTTAAAAAAAAAAAAAAATTTAATATTTTAAAATTTTTAAATTAGGTACAGGATAAAAAAAAAATATTTTTTTTTTTTTTTTTATAAATTATAAATATTATATATATATTTTATATAAAAAGTTTTATAAAATTCTTTTTATATAATTATTTTTTCATTAAAAGATTCAATTGATAATAGATACTTTTTTTCTTTTTTTTTTTTTTTTTTTTTTGTTTTTGTTTTAATAAATCTAATTAACTTATTCAATTCATTAAAATGATGTAATAATTTTTCTTTTTTTTAATTTTATAATTATAAATAATAAAAAAAAAATTGAAACATTTACATAGAAACTTTTTTTTTTTTTTTTTCTTTAAATATATATTATATATTATATATATGTTCAAAATTTCTATATTTTTTTTTTTTTTATTTTTTTTTTTTATTATTATTTTTATTATTATTTTATTAATTTATAATTTTTTTAAGTTAAAAAACGCATTATAAAAAATTTAATGGTATATTAAAAAAAAAAAAAAAAAAAAAAATAAAAATAATAAAAAAAAAAAAAAAAAACTTTCTCTTTTAGAAAAAAAAAGTATTTCAATTTTTTTTTTTTTTTTTTGTCTTAGCATTAGCTATATATATTTTTACTTTTTGCTTTTTTGTTTTTTGTTTTTTGTTTTGTTTTGTTTTGTTTTGTTTTGTTTTTGTATTATCTTTCCAGTTTTTACTTCTTTTTGTTTTTGTATTTTTGTATTTTTATATTTTTATATTTTTTTATAATAATATTTTTGGTTCGGTTTGGTTTTGTTCTTTTTTTTCTTCCAGAGATCTAAATTATTATTACTTTTTTTTTTTTTTTTTTTTTTTATTATTATTATTATCTTTTTTTTTTTTTTTTTTCCAATAAATAAAAATAAAATTATTTCATTTATTTGTATTTTCGTTTATTTATTTATTCTACAATTTGATTTAATTATCACTACTTTTTTTTTTTTATTTTTATTTTTATTTTTATTTTTATTTTTTACTTCTATTTTTATTTTTTTATTTTTTAATTTTTAGGTTTATTTTATTTTATTTTTTTTTATTTATTTTCCCAAGTTTAGATTTTCCAATTTAATTTATTTTTATTTTTATTTTTAGGATTCAGTTCTAGCAGCATTATTATCAATCCAATCTTTATTTGATTTTAATCCATTAATAATGACATTTATTCTTTCTTTAGAATCATCTAAAATGAATCTACTATACGTCTTCTTATGATGACTTCTTAGTCTTGTATTACTATTATTATTATTATTATTATTATTATTATTGTTATTATCATCATTAGTAGTGGATAAAGTATTATTAACATTTGATTGATCATTATCCATACCAGAATTATGACTCGTTATGGAATGATCATTATTAGAATTTGAATTTACTTGTACAGAACTTTCTCTGGATAATGTATTATTATTGGAATTTCCATTTCCAGTGATTTGTAACAAGTTTTGAACACTATTTCTTTTCACTTCATACTTACTAATATATTCCCCAACCGCTTCAAATATTGGCGCAGCAACAAAATCAATAAAACCTTTTTGACAACTATAAACATTAGCATTATCTCTATTACAGAACGGACTTATAGAAACATTTAATGCTTTTTCTCTATCCCCTTGGGAGAAAAATTCAGACATGACACGATCAATCCAACCCTTATAAATATTTCTACTTTTAGTAGGATTGGAAACATCACAACATTTTATTAACATTTGCATTAATAAAAGTCTATCTTCACGTGAATTACAGGTTAAGGTATCTAAAAGTTTCTTCTTAAAGGATGTAAGGTAAGAAAAGTGATTACTTAAATCAGTAGCTAAAACTAATTCAATAATCGTTTCACGAAGTTCACGTTTCTTTTCTTTATCTAATCGATCTATGAAATTATTACCTGGTTTATTCAATAATGCAAGGGCGGCGGCACAATGATGATTTTCCAAAACGGATTTATCATTATAAAGTTCAGCTAATGGATCACCAACATTAATTAAGAATTTATTACTAACACCAGGATGATCAAAATCATGAATACAGGCCGCTAAATACATTCCTAAATAATCTAAATCCTTAAAACAGGTAGCAATATTTGGAATGGTCGAGAAGTAATAAATACAATGAAGGACATCACTAGCATGTTCTGCATTATGAAATTGATGTTCAGGATGATAGCCATCTTCTACCGCTGACATAAAGTTCAAAAATTGATTCACGGATAAATGAAGACGACTTAATAAACCTGATTTTACAAATATGTGATAAGACATCGTAAGTAGAGGTCTTGAGGTGGATTTGAAATAGTTAAAGATTTGGAAATTATAATCATTAACTTGGGTTAAAAGTTCAGCGGAATGATTCGTTAAGAAATTATCAATATTAATGATTTGATATTCGCTTTGTGGATCATGAATAGAAGGAGATTGGGTATAGAAAGGAGAAAGTGATCCAGCACCAGAACTTGATTCACTTGAAGAACTACGTTTGGAACGTTCAATTTGTTTACGATGAGCAACTTCACTAAATAACCATTTTTTACGTTCATCATCCATTTTAAGTCCTTGAGTGACTTGTTGATCTAAATCTGGGGCGAATAAATTAGGAACTTGAAGATTACTTAAAACCATTCCTAATGCCTTTAAATGTTCAGGGCCAATGGTTGGACTTGCCATTAAGGAACGTATCGTGAAGATGGCTTTTTCAATAGGAGCATCTAAATCAGCAGCTTCATTGGCATAATCTCTTTCAATACGATTTAATTGAGAGACTAATTTAGAATTGATTCTCATTAAACGTTGCTCATTTAAAAATTGACGACGCGTAGTTCTTTCCTTCTTATATAATGAATAAACGATGACTAAAGAAACGCCAATAAATAAAATAGAATTTAATACCAATGAACTATTGGCTTTACTCTTAACAAGAGATATGATCCAGCATATACAATATACAGATACAGATACTATAGAAGGTATAAATCCAGAGAATAAAATATAATGTCCAATAAAGAAGAAAGATATATAAGCTAATAAAAAGGTATCTGTACAATCTTGTTCATATTTTTCATTTGATCTATTAATAATATAATTTGCCCCTAAAATGCCCACAGGTCCTAAAAAGAAAAGAACAAAATTTATCAAATAGGATATTATTTTTGTAAGCGGCCGTGATTTAAGACGATAGATTAGATAATAAAATATAATAACGGGTAATGCTAATCCTAAACCATCCATGATAATTATTTGATAAACGGTCTGTGTTTCTTTGTTATCCTTATTAAAAATAATGATGAATTGAGTTAACAGTATGACAAGAGCCAATAGTATGATACTCTTTTTCCATAAATTGATATATTTATTATTGATATAACGTACATAACATATTTCTGTATAGGTATCTCTGAAACGTAAGGTAAAATTATTATTTATACTTTTTTGGAAAAGATCATGAATTATTTGGGTATCTTCACGTTTTATATCAAGGTAATCTTCATCAATACATATACGATGATGATGTTCACCATTTTGATTTAACAATCTTTTATAAAACGATTTTTGTTTACGATTTGATTTTTGTTTTTTAGAGGAATACATATCGGTAGAATCAAAGATTTCATCTTCATTTTCTACGATACCTCTATAGTTAAGACCATGGATATGATCTATAGAATCATGACCTGCACTACTATCTATTACAGAAGTCATATTATTTAAAGGTGTATCTTCATCTTCCTCTTCGGAACGTTTTATATTATTAAGTTCTATAGGATCATGTACAAAACGGTTCGTTAGTGAATTCGCGGAAGTTCCTGATGAGGAATGATTGTTTAGCGTAGAATTTGAAAATACGGAGTTCGAATGAGTATTATTAGAATTTGTGTGATTATTAGAAACAGTTGATAATGACGATGACATAGCATTACTATTGTTGCTATTACTATTGCTTATTGCTGCGCTAGCATGATAAGTACTTGATGTAACGGAATAGGAAGGAATATTATTAAATAAAGGTGAATTCGGTGAATAATTCTGATTTCCATTTAAAGAATAACCATTAGTATAACTTCTATGTTTATAATTATTACTATTATTACTGGAAATACTTGTATTGGTTGCTAAATTAAATTGTGATACTGAATTACTTGGTGCTGAATGAATAGCTTTTGGTGTGGTTACGGAATAAGGGGATCGATACCCTGTATTATTCACGGTATCCGATATATTTCTTTTAATATTCTGTATATCAATAGATATTGATTTTTTATGATCTTTACTAAATCGATTTAATGTAGATCCATTCGTTATCGCTGATATTGGTCTCTCTTTTCTATTTACAGGAGATGTTTTAGGAAAAGAGTTTGATTTATATGTTGTTTCTTCAGAAGGTAATAATGCACCCATAGCAGCCATAGATAATAAATTATCTTCGTCGCTTTTATTAGTATCAGAAGAAGAATGACTTTCGATTTCCATGTTATCTTTTAATACTAAAGTTTCATTGGAAGGTCCAATTTTTTGAACGTATGAAATCAACCTTTTCGAACCACTACTATTCTTTCTTTGACTAAATGTCATTGAATTGAAAAGTTTTGGTTTTTTGAGGTATTATTTTTCTTAAATTTTAATATAATAAATTTATGGGTTGGTTGGTTGATTGGTTTAATTATAGATATTTTCTTTTCGATAAATTCTAGTTTTGTTTTGTTTTGTTTTGTTTTTTTTAATACTTCTTTTCAAAAAATATGAAAACAAATATTATATATAAAAGTTATTTCCAATAGGTTGGAAATTATTATATTTCTTTACTATTTAATAAAAATATATAAAACAATCAATATTTTACTATTGAGTTTCAAGTATTGAAATTATTTCAATACAACAAATTTAATAAATATGAAGAAATATTTTTTTTTAAATATAAATTTTCAAAAATAATTTCAAAAAAAATTGAAAATAAAATAAATTTGCTTTTTTAATAATAAAAAAAATTTTTTGTAGTTATTTTTTTCTTTAGCTATTCCAAAAAAAAATATATCGTCTATTTATGTTATCTCATTTGAAAACTAAAAAAAAAATGTATATAATTTAAAAACTTTTTTTTTGTTGTATATTAAAAGTTTTTAGATAGTACTGTTTATTAGAATAAATAAAGAAAAAAATTTATTGTAAGATGTAAAAAATATAAAAAAAAAATTGAAATATAATTATGTTTAATTTAAAATTTTTTAAAAACAAAATACAATTTCTGGTTCAATTCAAATAAAAATCAAAAAAAAGTACTCTCAATATTTTAACGATTTAAAATATATTGAATTTCTTTGAAAAAATAATATTAAATCACTATTAATAATTATTTCTTCTTTTTTGTTTTTTAATCAAATATCAACCATCAAAATTTTGTATAAATATGAAAATTTATTTTGTATTTCTAAATTATAATAATAATTTAAATGGTACTTTTATATTAGTTTTCTTTTCAAAACGTTTATATATTTCGATTTTATGACATAAAAAATATATTCTTTCTTTTTTTTTTAACCTTTCATATTTTGAAAATGATTGTTTACCATTTAATAAAACAATTGGTTATTGTTATTTTTACTTGTTATTATAAATTTAGTTGTTGTTTTTTATTTATTTTTAATATATGTTATATTTTGGGTATTTATTTTTTTTTTAAGTTTTAAATTTTTATTCTAAAAATTGTCTATTTATATATACTTTTATATATAAAAAAAATAAATAAATGTTAATATTTATTTTATTAAATTAAAAAAAATTAAAAAAAAATATTTTAAGATATATATTTCAAAATAATTTCTTTCTTATGATAATTTATATTCCAAAAATTATTCATTATTATTAAACTTCCATACTCTTATTTCTTATTAATATTAAAAATATTCTATTTGTTTCAAAATATTATTTAGAATCTTTTGTTTTCAAAAAAAAATTATTATTATATTTATTATTTTATTAATCTTTTATTTTTTTTCTCTTTTGTTTATTTATTTATTTTATCTTTTATTTCTTTACTGTTGATTTTTTTTATTTTATTTTATTTTATTTTATTTTATTTTATTTTATTTGATTTGATTTGATTTTGTTCGTTGTTTATTTTTATAATTTAATTTAAATTAATTCCATAAATATGTTTACTAATTATTTTTATATAATAACTTTTTAATATTTTTATAATTACTCATAAATAGTTTATTTTTTTTTTTGTTTTACTTATGTATTTTGTCTCAACTATATAAATTGTATATTTTCTTATTATTTTTATTTTAGAGTCATTTAAATCTTGGAAAGATTTTTTTTTTACTTTTAAAATGGATTAAATAAAATATTTTTTTACGTATTTTATCTTTTTTTTTTTTGAATAACCTCAATATTTAAATATTATAGCTATATAAATGTATAAATGTTTATATATTTTTATGATAATTACTTTTTTTTTTTTTATTTACTTAAATATTAAAAATGTTATTTTAAACTTCTTTTAATTTCAATCAGATTAATTTATTTTATAATGAATTTCATTTTAAAATATAATGAAAAAAAAAATAAAAAAAAAATGAATTAAAATGTTATTTAATATTATAAAAAAAAAATTAAGAAGTATATAAAAAAAAAAAAAAAAAAAAAAAAAAAAAAAAAAAAAAAAAAAAGGGAAAAAAAAACTAATAATACTAAAAGTAATGAACCAATTGAACCATATAATAATAATAATAGTAAGAATATTGTATATAATATATTATATATATTATAATAACTATTCTTATTATATATTTATTATATAATATTATTTATTAAAAAAAATAATATAATATATAAAAGATTATAAAAAACCTTAATTAATAATAAAAATGAAATAAAAAATAGAAAACTAAAATTCTATTTGAAAATCAATGTATTTAAAAATATTATTTTTGTAATATATTCATAATAATAATAGTATATATATAATATATATAAATATTAATTTATAATATATATAAATATTTTTTTTCTATAAAAAAAACTTTTTTTTTTTTTTTTTTTATTTTGGACCTATAATTCTTTAATAGAAGAATTATTATTATAATTATAATTATTATTATTTATTATTTATTATTTATTTATTATTTATTTTATTTTATTATAAATAATATATTATTCTTTTAATAATATAAAATAATATAAAATAATATAAAATAGTAATATAGTTAATGGTTCTATTCTAATATATGTTTCATTTATATTATTATTATAAAATAATTTTTATTAAAAGTCATAAAAATTTAATTGATTTGATAGTGTAAGTATTATATAGCATAGAAGATGTTTTTTTTTCTTTTTTTTGATATATTAATTTCAATTTTAATATACTAAAAATTGAAACATTTAATTTATTATAGTATACTCTAAATTTAATTATAAATATATTTAATTTATTTTTTAATTGATTTAAAACCTTAATCAGTAAAAAAAAAACATATATATTATAAATATATAATTGAATATAATGGAATATATAATATATAAAAAATAGTCATCAAAAAATAATATATATATATACTATATAAAAAAAAAATTTTTTAATATTCTTAAATATATATTAAAATATTTCTATTTAAATATGGTTCATTAAAACTTTATTTATTAATATTTCTATTATTTTTATTAAATTTTCAATATAGATTGTTTACAACTCTATATTATTTACTATTTTATATTAATTTAATTTAATTTATATATGTTCTATTAATTATAATATATATCATATATATATTAATTTTAACTATGAACTATTATTTAATATATATCATATATATATTAATCTTTACTAGGAATTAGTATTTAATATATATCATAAATATATTAATTTTAACTAGGAATTAGTATTAAAGATTTAGTTAGTGTTTTTCTTTTTTTTTTTTTTTTTTTTTAATTACGATTGTATTACAATGGTTTAAAATGTATTAATATTATTAATATTATATTAAAATCTTTGAAAAGAATTTTATAATCGTAGAACCATCATTTGTTATTATTTTTATTATTATTTAAGGTTATCCAATAATATTTTTAAAAAATAAGATTATTAAAAATAAACTTTATTAAATAATATATAAATTAAATATCATGAATTTAAAAAAATTAATTTATTTTTATTGAATTACGTTTATTTAAGAATATGTGTCATTTTATATTGATTATATTTGTTAAATATATAAAATATATATTAATCTTTAATACAATTGTTAAAGTTTATTAATTATAAATTTTTTCATAGAGCATGACTTTCTTTTTTTTTTTTTTTTACTATTATTATTATTTTATATATTGTAATTAAAAAATTTCGTATATAGTAATAATAGAATTACAACTATTTATTATTATACAAATTATTTATTATTATTCTTTATGATATATTGTTATTATTATTATTATTCTTATATACATTATTATTATTATTCATTATTCATTATTGATTATTGATTATTATTTTAATATGAAAATAACTAAAAAAAGCTTAGAAAATATAAATATTTTAAAACATAAAAATTTATAGGATAAGAACAATAGCACACAATTTAATTAAAAGTATTATGGTATCTGTCTTTTTATTTTATTTTTGATTAGTTTATCAATTCAACAAAGTTTTTCAAATTTGAGTACTTAGCATTCAATAATATTATTCGATTCATGGTATGTTTTATTATTTATGTAGTAAAAAATATGATTTTTTTTTAATATTTTCAATAACTATTACTATATATAAAAAAAGTACATCAAAGGTAACATATTAAAAAAAAAGAAAAAAGAAAAAAGAAAAAAGATTAAGCATAATTAAAATAAAAAATAAATGGAATAGTATATTTGAATATATATTAATATATTAATAAATATATAATAATATAAAAATGATTATAAAAGTATTTTATTTATTTTAAAATATACAATATATTGTAACATATATTGAAATAAAATATAATATATCAATTAAAAATAAAAAAAAAAGTAATTTTTTTTAATTTAAAATAAACTTTATATTAATATATAATATATAATATATTAATATTTATTTATGATTTGACTTTTTTTTTTCTTTCTTTCTCCCATTTACTGGATTTGACCTTATTTCCTTTATAAAATATATTTTATAAAAATAAAAATATAAAAAAAATATAAAAAATAAAAAAACCCTTTTTTTTACTTTTTTACTTTTTTACTTTTTTCTTTTTTTATATTTTTATTTATTTAATTATTTAATTATTTTCTAATTGTTTATAAAAAAAAAAAAAAAAAAGTTACCACCACTCATAAAATCAAAATTTTTAAAGTATTTTAAATAACACATTTTTCAAAAAAAAAAAAAATTTAATAATAAAAAATTGTGGTGGTGGTGGTAATAAATCAACATTTTATAATATATAATTATATAATATTATTTTTATTATTATTATTATTCTATTTTCATTATATATTATTTATTTATTTAATTCTTTTTTTTTTTTTTTTTTACTATTAAAATTATTTATGCAATGAATTAATATTTAATATTTAATATTTAATATCAATATTTTCTTTTTTTTTTTTTTTTCTATTTTCTATTTTCTATTTTAAACAAAAATTTTATTTGTACATTTGTACATTTGTACATAATCATTAATAATTATGAAAGTTTATTTATTTATTTATTTAAATATTTATTTATTTATTATAATTTTATTTATTTATTTAAATAATATTTATTTATTTATTTATTTATTTTTAAAAATCATTAAATTTTTTGAATTTTTGAATTTTTGAATTTTTTTTGTATCACTTTAAATTCAATTCAATTCAATTCACTTATTTTAATATATAAAAAAGAAAAAAAATTTTTTTTTTTTTCACCTTTGTGTAATTCGTATCATAATTTTTTTTTTTTGTTTTTTTTTTTGTAAATTAAATACCTAACCTTTTATAGAAATCCATAAAGACCTATAAACATAAATTAAATTTAAGTTATCTATCAATAGAATGGAATAAAATTTGTTTTATAATATGATAATATGATATTATATATATAATTAAATAATAAAAAGCAAAAGGATACGTCATTTACATTATATCATGGAGGAATGGAATAACAAATATTATATTTTTTTATTTTTTATTTAATTCTTATTTTAACATAAATATAATAAAATAAATAAATAAATAAATATTATTTAAATAAATATTGAATAATTTGATGTTAAAAAAAAAAAAACATTAATATTTGTTTTTTTTTTTTTTTTAGTGAAACCTTAAACTTGAAAATTTATTGGTTCAAATTTAATATATGTTTATATTTAGTATCCATTCTTTTAAATTATTCTTATTACATAATATCATAATAATAATAATAATAATAATTATTATTATAATTATAACTTTATTTTAATTATACTCTTAATATAATATATGATATAATAATATAAAAA
>MCFG01000083.1:95000-137500 GCA_002104895.1 Anaeromyces robustus | reverse complement strand
TTATTTTTATTAAATAATAAAAAAAAAAAATATGATGTAAAATAGGTTACATAATTTTTTTTTTAAAAAAAAGAAAAAAAATATGATATAAAATATTATATTTATTATTTATGTTTATAATAATTTATATTTATAATTTATAATTTTATAATTTATATTTATAAAATTTTATTATTTATTATTTATTATTATTATTATTATAATAAAAACATAATATATAAAAAAAATTTTTTTAACTATATATATATTTTAATGAAATTTTATAATCACATATTAAATATAAATAAAGGAATGAAAAAAAAGAAAGAAAGAAAGAAAATGAGAATAAAAAAAAAAAAAAAAAAAAGAAAAAAGATAATAAATACAAAATATAATATTATAATATTATAATATTATGTTTAAAATATAAAAATTTATAAATAAAGTTTTTTTTTTTTTTTTTATTTTTATTATTATCATTTAAATATTTAATATTTAAGAGAAAGGAATATTAAAGAGAAATGAATATTAAAGAGAATATATTCCTTAAAATATTTCTTTAAATCATTAAAATTATTATTCTATATTCTTTATTTTATTTTTTTTTTATTTTTTATTTTTCATTTATTTAAAATATGGTATATTTTTTTTTATTTATTTGTTATTTGTTAATGAATATTATATGAAGAGATAAAATTATTTATATTTATAATTATAATTATTGATGAAGAAAAAAAAAATTTTTTTAATATATATTAATTATTTAAATATATATATATAAATATTTATTTTTAAGAAATGAAAAAATAAAAAATCTATATAAATGTTATATTGTAATTAGTATCATTTTTTGTCATATACATAAAATAAAAATAAATAAATAATTAAATAAATAAATAAATAAATAAGGAATAGGAATAGGAATTAATGTCTATGATGATGAGAAGACGAATGATGACTGGATTTAAATGATTTTGCTAATTTATCATGTTTCTTTGAATAATATTCTTTTTTATATTGTTTTCTAAAAGTATTACGAAAAAGATAATAAAAATAATAAAAATAAAAAAAAAATAAATAATAAAAATTATTAATAAATTAATATATATAAATATTATAAATATTTAAAAAAAAAAATATATATATATATATACATATATATTGTTTTTATCTTTATTACTATTACTATTACTGTTACTATTACTATTATTATTATTATTATTATTATTATTATTATTATTATTATTATTATTATTATTATTATTTATTACTATTATTATTATTATTATTATTTATTATTTATTATTATTATTATTATTATTATTATTAATTATTATTTATTATTATTATTATTTATTATTATTATTATTATATATTCTTATTCTTATTATTATTATTATTATTATAATTATTATTTGTTTTTATTATTATTTATTATTATTATTATTTATTCTTATTATAATTCATTATTATTATTATTATAATTATTATTTGTTTTTATTATTATTCATTATTATTATTATTTATTCTTATTATTATTATTATTATTATTATTATAATTATTATTTGTTTTTATTATTATTTATTATTATTATTATTTATTCTTATTATTATTATTATTATTATTATTATTATTATTTGTTTTTTAAAAAAAAAAAAAAAACTTTTTTTTTTCTCTTCTTACTCTTTTTCTCTAGGATCAATAACAACATAATCATCCACTTTAAATATATCTTTGGAACCTTCATCTTCAAATACAAGATTATGAGAAAGCCAATTATTATTTCCTCCATCGGATAAATGTTCATCTTCACTACTACTAAGTTCACCTAATAATTCTTTTTGATTTCTTTCATTAAATATCGTTTGACAGGATAAACAATTTTTTTTATTATGAAGTTTACATAAACCATGTTCATCAATTTCAACTTTAGGGGGATGATCTTTTTTAGAGGATGATTTATTTTCACGATTTTCACTATAAGTAATATCTTGTAATTGTTTTTTAAAATTAAGCATTAATTTTAAAGTTTCATCTTCATCATGACTTATTTTTGATTTTTTATTCTTTTTCGTTATGGCTTTATTACTATTCATATATTTTTCTCTTTCCATTTGTAATAATTCTAATCCTCTTTTCTTTTTTTTCTTTTTATCTTCTTTTTCTTTATCTTTGTTTTTATCTTTGGATTCTTTCTTTTTATCTTTTTCTATAAATTCTTTTTTTATTTTATTAATTTCATCTTGAATATTTTTCCTATTGACAATAAAAAAAAAAAAAAAAGAATAAAAAAAATTATTAATTTAAAATAAAATAAATATATATATATATAAGACATTATAAAACATTAATACATATTAAAAAATAAATATATATATATATATATATAAACATATTAATTATTATTATTATTATTATTATTATTATTATTATTATTATTATTATTATTATTAAAAAAAAAAAAAAAAAAAAGTGTATTATTATAAATATAATAGATACGATACGATACATTTTTTCTGATTTAATATCATCTATACTCTTGTAATCATTATTTTTATCTTTCTTTTCTTTTGATTCATCCTTTGATTTTATATCTGTTTTTTCTTTTTCTTTTTCTTTTTTATCCTTTTTATCTTTTTTCTTTATATATATATATATATATATATATATAGTTGAATAATAATAAAATAATAAATAAATTAAATAAATAAATAAATAATATATTTTATAATAATTATGTTAGTTATTATATATATAGATTTAATAAACATTTTTCCCTTATAATAAAACTTACTTTTTCTTTTTCAAGATTAACAGAAACTTCAGTACTTAAATGTGTATCATCAGTTAATAAATCATGACTACTTTTTATTTTTGTATTAAGATTGGATGATGCTAATTCTTTTTCTTGTTCTTCCTCTTCAGCTCCAAAAGATAAAAGATTTAAACGTCTATATAAATTTTAAAATTAAAATTAAAATTAGCATTAAAATGAAAATTAAAATTATATAGAGATATAAAGTATTTAATTTAATATATAATAGATATATTATATATATAAATAATAAAAATAATAAAATAAAAAATTAATGGATATACAATAATATCATTATAATAATAATAATAACAATAAAATGACAATCCAATAAAAATGAATAAATAAATAAATATAAATAATAATATAATAATGGTTATGATTATAGCATCACTTATAAATTTATTATTATTATTATTATTATTATTATTATTATTATTATTATTATTTTTTTTTTTTTTTTTTTTTTTTGTAATTACTTTTTTTCTTTCTTTTTTGGTTTTTTTATTTCATTTTTAAGTTTTTCAGCTAATTCGGCTGCTTTTTTTTCTTCTGAAGTAATTCTTGGTAATATATCATCAAATGGATTATTAATAATACTTATGGATAAAATTTTAGGTGGATATAATGGTCTTTCGGTTTCACTATCAACTTCTAATTCTTCCATTTTTAACATATTAAATAAAGTGGAACCTACAATCTTTTGACATTATAAATATATAGATATAGATATATTATATATATAGATATATAAATATATACATTTATACATATATACATATACATTATTACAAATTATAATAACATTATTTATTTATATTTAATTAAATAAAAAAAAATAAAAATAATATGAAATTTAACTGCTTTTTTTTTAACTTTTTTTTTTATTAATTATTATAAAATTCAAATTTTCTCTTACTTTTCCAAATAAAGTATTTTGACGATCTAATTCTGGTGTTGCATCAAAAGTGAAAAAAAATTGACTTTCATTTTGATTTTTTCCTTTATTTGCCATACCCATTAAACCTCTTCTATTAAATCTTAAACGAGAATGAAATTCATCATTAAATGGTTTTCCATAAATGGATTCTCCACCTTTTTTTTAAAAAAAAAAAATATATATATATATATATATTATAATTTATTATAAAATATAAATATTTAATATTTCAATTCATTCATTTTTAATAATGTTAAAAATGTAACTAAAAAGAAAATGAAAATGAAAAATGAAAAAGCATTTATATAATAAATTATTAAATTTTTTTTTTTTTTTTTTTACCTTCACCAGTTCCTGTAGGATCACCCCCTTGAACACAAAATTTTGGAACAACTCTATGAAATATGGTATTATCATAATATCCTTCCATACTATTTGATTTTGTTTTATTTTTATTTTGTTAATTTTTATTTTTAATTTTTTTGTAAAAAAAAAAAATTGAAATTTCAAATTTAATAATTATAAAGATGGATAATATATATTAATAAATAACAAATTAAAAAAATAATAATAAAAAAAATAAAATTTAATTATAAAATAGAAAAATTACCTAAGTTGAATGAAATTTCTACAAGCTAAAGGTGCTTCTTTTGACCATAATTCAATTTCAATATCACCCATAGTGGTATGCATAACAACCTTTCCTTTGGTAGGAGGTTCTGATATATATACACTAGACATTTCTATTAATTATTGTAATTTTTTATTTATTTATTTTTTTTTATCTATTTTTGTATTAATGTTATATATATATATATATGTATTTTAAATTATATATATATATATATTATTTTTTTTATTTTCTTTAATTTTTAAAAAATAAAAAATTTTAAAATTAAAAAATTACAAAATTGAAATTAATACTTTTTAGAAAAAAAAAATTATTTTAAAAAAATTTTTAATCTTAATATAAAAATAAAATTTCTTAAACAGATTAAATTAATCAATTAATAAATAAATAAATAAATGAAAATATAATAAACAAATAAATTAATAAATAAATAAATAAATGAAAATATAATAAACAAATAAATTAATAAATAAATAAATAAATAAAAATATAATAAACAAATAAATTAATTAATAAATGAATGAATGAAAAAATAATAAACAAATAAATTAATTAATAAATAAATAAATGAAAATATAATAAATAAATAAATAAATAAATAAATGAAAATATAATAAACAAATAAATTGATGAATTAATAAAAAAAGAAAAAAATTATTGTGAAATAAAATTGATACCACTAATATTATACCTATACCTATACCTATTATATATACTCTTTTATAAAAAAAAATAAAATAAATAATAAAATAAAATAAAATAAAATAAAATAAAAGCACACAAGAAATTTAATAATAATAATAATAATATATATATATATATATATATATTATATAAAACTTTTTTTTTTATTATAATAGAGAATCTTTTAATAATAATTTATTTATTATTATTATTATTATTATTATTATTATTACTATTGCTAATATTTTTTTCTATTTTATTCTATTTTACTTTATTTATTATTTGAAAAATTAATCAAAATATATAATATATATTTATTATTATTATTATAAAAGAAAAATTAATATAATGAAATATATATATATATATATATATAAAGAAACTATAAAATTAACATAACATAACAAAAAAAGAAACAAATTATATTATATATTTATTATTGTCATTATTAGTATATATTAATTAGTTTATTATTATTATTATTATATATTAATTAGTTTATTATTATTATTATTATATATTAATTAGTTTATTATTATATATTAATTAGTTTATTATTTTAAATATCTTTAATAATATTGATATTGTATGTATTTATATTAGTTATTATAAATTGAAATCATTTGATATATATAAAGAAAAAAAAGGTAAAAAAAAAAAGAAAAAAAAGAAACAAAAAGAAAAAGAAAAAGGATAATAAAATATATAGAGAGAAAAAAATAAAAAAATAAAATAAAAAACTATTTTTAAATCATTTTAATTATAAAAAATATATAAAAATAATAATAAAGAATAAAGAAAAGATAATAAAAAAAAAATTTTTTTAAGAATAAGAATAAGAAAAAAAAAATAAAATTAAATTTAAAATTGAAAAAAAAATTAATATTAAAATTAAAAAAAAGGAAAAATTGAAAAAAAAAAAAAAAAAAAATTTAAATTGTTTTTCTTTTATTTTTATATTATTATTATTAGTATTATAGTTATAATTATTATTATGATATTGGACGATATATAGCTAATTGTTTCAAGTTCATACATTTAATATCACTAGCATTAACCATTCTTACGATAGCATCAGGTCCTTCAATACTGTGAACATTACCAATTTCATTTTTATATTTACCAAATATAACTTTAACTTGTTGTTTCTTTTGATCTGGACAGACGGGTTCTAAGAATTTTGTAGGTATACTTATACTAGAATTATTTTGATCTAAAATAACTTGACATACATGTTTATTCACCTTTTCAATGACACCATGTTCACCATCATAAACACCAAAGTTGTATTTTTCATCTTTATTAGATACAATAACAACTTCAATTTCTTCTGTTGCCCATTCATCTGTAGCAGTTGGTACTAATTAAAATTAAAAAATTAAAATTATTTATACATATAGAATATATAAATTAAAAATTAATATTATTATTTTTTATTATTATTAAAAGAATATATATATATTTATATATGTAAAAAGAAAAAATAGTAAAATATATATTATATATAAAATAAAAAATATATTATATAATATAATATAATAATAATTATTCTTTAAATATATATACCAAGTTCATCCATTTCTGATAAGGCATAATCACCACCAGTTGGCATAAATGGTGTAGCAGGATTAGTAAATTGAGTACCTGGAGTGTAATCTGCTGGAGTAAATGGTGTAGTTGGTCTTACACTACCAGCATTTGGATATAATGGTCCTGGAGTAGATGGTATACCACCTGGAGTTTGAGGAATAGAAGGTGTAAATGGTGCTGGGGTAGCTGGATTATATGGTGTTTCAACATCACCCTTTTATTTTATTAAAAATATATTATATTAATATATAATAAATTAATAATTAATCAATTAATCATTAATAATTAATATATATAAATATTATTAATTCAATTATCATTATTTATATATTATATATTATTAATTCAATTATCATTAATTATATATTATATATTTTATATATATATATGTATATATTTCTTTTATTTTTATTTATTCTTACAGGTGTAGCAACAGCTCCATAAGCTGGTGTAGCTGGTATATGTGAATAGTTTGAAGAACTTTCCCTAATAAAAAAAAATAAAATAAAATAAAGTAAAAAAAATAATGTATATTATATATATATAATAAATTATTAATATATAATAATATTAAAAATAAAAATAATAAAAAAATTAAAATTAAAAAAAATAACAATAATAATAATAATATTAATATTAATAATGGATGGAATATAAATTTAAATTTACCCTAAAGAATTAGAGTATGATTGTCCATAACTGCTTCTACTATTAGCGGAACTATCAGCATCCCAAGCTGGTGTTTTACTACCCATATTATAACCTGGTGTTCTAGAACCAGCATCCCAAGCTGGTGTCTTTGAACCATCAGAGTATGGATTAGGTGTAGATCCATCATATCTATAGGATGGTGTTTTAGATCCATCATATCTGTAAGATGGAGTTCTTGGAGTTTTGGCTCCAGAATACATTGGTGTACGTCCACCATCTGATATTCTTCCAGAATAACCTCCATAATTGTTTTGTCTTTCTTGGTTTTCACCTTGTATATGTATATTATCTCTAGAAGTTGTAATAACTTTGGAATTTGTATGTAATTCTACTCTAACCATATCATCACTACTATCTTTTACAATACCTAAATATCCTTTGAATGGACCTGTAGTAAGTGTTACAGTTCTACCAAGTAAAGTATCTCTTCCTCTATTACGTCCACGACCTCTTCCTCCAAAGTCTCTTCTATTATTATGATTTTGGAAGTTTCTTCTTGAATATGATCCCATTGGTTTTGCAAAACCATCTTCATCCTATATATATAATATTTATATTATTTTTAAAAAAAATTAGAAATTATTAATATCCTTATTATAATTCTTATGTTGTTGTTATTGTTATTATTATTGTTATTGTTATTATTGTTATTATAGATATTAATGTTGTTATTTTTTTTATTTTTTATTTTTTTTTTTTTTTTTTTTTTTTGTTATATATTTTGAAATTAATCATAAATTATTTATTTGATCTATTAATTTTATATAAATAAAATATACCTTTATATTCTTTCCATTAACTAATAAAATATTATCAGTTTTTTCATAGAAGACACCTTCATTTTCTGGATATTCTCTTGAATATAAAAAGGCTAAACCTCTGTAAACATGAAGAATAACAGCTTTACGTTTTTGTAAATCAGTTGTTTGAATTGTATCTCCTGGTGATATTGTATTTCCATGAGCATCTGTTGCTAATGATTTTCTATTATGTTTCTGACCAAGATTCTTTGATGAAATAGTTTGAACTTGACCATAATTATCAAGTACTTTACACATATCACGTTCAATTTTTATAATAACACCAACATTATTATAACTAATTATTCATTATTATTATTATTATTGTTGTTGTTGTTGTTGTTGTTATTATCATTATTATTATTATATTATTAAATAATTAAAATTTATATAAAAAATAGTAATGAAAAAATAGTAATGAAAAAATAGTAATGAAAAAATAGTAATGAAAAAATAGTAATGAAAAAATAGAATTAAAATTATTAATAATTAAAATAATAGTAATAATAAATATTAAAATATTTCATTAAATTATATACTATATAAATAATTTTTACATGAAAAACATTATAATATTATAATATATATATATATATTTACCCAATTTGTACAAGATCATGAATATCATATGGACCAATAGTTGAAATTGTTGATGTAATTTCTGTTGCTGCTTTTAAATCTTTTGAAAATACAACTATTTCTTTTAAAGTTAAATCAGATAATACAGTAATAATTGATCCTACAATCTTCAATACTAAACCAGTTTCATCTTTATGTTTACCATTAATAACTTTAACGTGATCACCTTCCAAAAATCTTTTTCTTAATTGATTTGCAGCAAATGTTAAAACACCCTATTTAATTTAAATTAATTATTTTAATAATTATATCATTATTAATATATATATATATATTTAAATATATTTTTATATAGTATATTGAATAATAAAAAAAAACATATTATATATATAAATATTTATATATATATACCGTGTCTAATTCTTCTGAATCAGCTGGAATAATTGATACAATATCATTATCAACCGACTTTACTATACCATGAAGATTAATTAATTCACCTTCAGTAACTTCGACATGTTCACCAACAAAGAAATCTTCAGTACTAGCAACTGCACTACCACTTGTAATAGATAATTCTGCTAAATCCATTTGATTTTCACCAATAGCACCACCAGTGAATTTTGTAATTTCATCAAGGGTAGGATTAATATTATTTGTATCAAGTGAAACAATTTTCATTTCTTTTTCTAAATAACCATCTTTATTGAACATATCACTTCCATAAATCCAATAACCTTTTGATTTTGATAAATTATGATCTGATTTACTGTTTTAATCAAATATATAAATTTGATTATATTATTTTTTATATTTGTATTATTTTTATTATTATTTATAACATTAAATAAAAATAATATGTAGTGTTGTTAATAATTATTATATATTAATATTATATATATATATACATATATTCATATCTTTTATATCTCTTATATTTTTTATATTCTATATTTTTCTATTTATTTTATTTATTTAATGATTTAAATTTAAAATAAAAAAAATATATTTTTCTCTTAAAACATACTCAACATCATTAGGATTAAATAATTTTTGTGGTGGTCTACCCATCTTTTTTCTTTTTTTATCATCCATCATACCCTTTTTCTTTAATTCAAGTCTTGGAATAATTTTTATTCTTACAGCATCTGTTGATTCAGTAATTTCTATAATCTATAATTATTTTAATAACAATAAAAATAATTATACAGTTATATGATATAATTAATTACAAAAAAATATTTTTTCCTTTCTTTTTTTTATCAAAATAAAATAAAATAAAATAAAATAAATTTAAAATAACTTCTTCTATTTACTTGACATAAATCTCCTGCATATTTTCCTCTTTTGACTCTTGCCCAAGATCCTGGTTTAATTTCAGCTTCTTTTCCACGAATTGTTAATACATCTGTCATTTCTTTAATTGGTACTAATGTCATTTTTGACATATATACATTATTTGTTTGTTCAATTGCTTTTTGTACAAATGCTTTACTTTCAGATTCTACATATAAATAACCTTTTAAATTATCTCTTGTGAAAATTGATAAAATTTGGACTGGATGTTGAGAATATTCCATATCAAAATATTTTCTCATCATATTAAATACAATATCTCTTTCTTTTCCAGGCTTTTATTTTTTTTTTTTTTTTTTTTTTAAATTAAAAAAAAAAAAAGAATAATAATAATAATAAAGTATTAATATAATAAATAATATTTAATATTTCAATATATAATCATTTATAATTATAATATTATAATATTATGTTAAAAAAAATATTATTATTATTATTGTTGTTGTTGTTGTTGTTATTGTTGTTATTAGTATTATTATGAATATAATAATAATAATAATAATAATAAATAAAATAAAATAATATCTTATTATAACATATATTACAAAATAATAATAATAAAATATAATAAAATTAAAATATACCTTGCATCTAATGCACCATAATTTTGGATCTTTAACATCTGGCATTAATAAATTTTGAGGGACATGATCTACATTTCCACGAAAACCTTGACTTTGACTTGCATAACGTTGTTTCAATTGTTCAGCCAATTCTTCAGCATCCATTTCATCTTGATATTGTCTTGAACGATCAAGTTGTCTATGACTACGTTCATCAAGATAGTTTTTTTCGATAGTTGCTGCTTCTGCTTCCTCTGTATATTATTTATATGATAAAATAAATAATGAGAAAAAAAAATTTTTAATGATTATTATTATATTATTATGTATTATAATAGCCATCATTCAATTTTTGTTATTACTATAACCATCATTATATTTTTCATTTCAAATATATATATATTTAAGGGAAAAAATAAAAAAAATATATATATAAATGTGATTTATTATATAAAATTTCCCTTCCACTATATTTATCATTATAATAATGAATATATTTTTTTATTCTTTTATTTTTATTTTTTTCTTTTTACTAACCACTTCGTTCATAATCATCTTCTTCTTCCTCTTCTTCTTCTTCATCATCTACTGCAGCTTCTGTATCAATGAACATATTACGTGCAGATCTACTCTTTTTTGCTGGATGCTAATAAAAGAATATAAATTATATATATATATAAAGGGAGAAAATAATCAACATTTTTATTATATTATAATAATTTATAATGTATTTTTTTATAAGTTTTCAATATTTTAAAATTCCAAATATATATTAATTTTTTTTTTTTTTTTTTATTAATTAAAAAAAAAAAAAAAAAGACTGTTATTGAAAATTTGTTTAAATATTATTGTATATTATTCACATTTGAAATCCATTTTATAATTTTTATTTTAAATATTTATATATTGTTCTATTTAATTCTTAATTATATATTAATTCTTATTTTAATAAATATTTCGAATATTAAAAAAAAATATCAATTCTTCATACTTCATATTCTTCATCATAATCATCATCTTCCTCATAATCATCTTGTTTTGTTTTAGAATCTATTTCTTCGTCAGAATATGCTTCCCGTTCACTATCAGACATGTTATATTATTATTTTATATTATAACAAAAAAAAACAAACCAACAAAAAATAAAAGAAAATAAAAATAAAATAAATAAAAAAAAACAAAAATTTAAAAATTTTAAATTAAATTAAGATATATATTATACAGTTAAAATTGCAATTATTCTATATAATATATTCTATCCTTTTGCAATTTTGACTTATTTTTTAAAAAAAATTAAAAAAAAAATAAAAAAAAAAATAAAAAAAAATTATTTATAATTATTTAATAATTAATTAATCAATAAAAAATTATGGGTTTTAATTTTTTTTAAATCAATAAAAAAAGTATTATCTTCCATTGATTAATAAATAAAATCAAAATATATTCTAATATTATTATTTAATATATAATTAATATAATTTAATTCATAAAAATAAATTTTACGATTATAATTATAATAATAATAATAATAAAAATTACACTAAATACAAAAATCTATTTATTAATAATAAATAAATAAATAAATAAATAAATAAATAAATAAATAAATAAAGAAATAAATACATATATAAAGAAATAAATAAATTAATAAATAAATAAATAAATAAATAAATTATAAAAAAAAAATCCATTATTATGTTTTATTATTTAAATAATAAATATTAATATCATTAAATTTATATAATTAATTATAGATTTATACATTTATATATAATTTTTATATTTGTTTATGTTTATTTCTTTAATATGCTTTCAAACTTTAAAAAATAATTATTATATTTCATATTTATGTATGATGTATAAATAATATTATTTTTTTAACTTATTTTTATATATAAAATAACAAAAATTCTTTTCTTTTTTATATAATAACAAAAATTCTTTTTTTTTTTTTATTTTTTTTATATAATAACAAAAATTCTTTCTTTTTTTTTATGATTATTGTTGTTGTTATTGTTGTTTTTATTGTTATTAATTTTATTATTATTTCATTTTTATTATTATATAAATGAAAAAGAAAAAAAAATGTTATATTTTTTTCATAAAAAACTTAAAAATAATTAAAATAATTAAATATCATTATTATTTAATACTTTTTATTATTAGTATAAAAATAATGATAATGACAAAACTATTTGATTATTAACTTATTTATATATAGATATAGATATAGATATATTTACAATAGTATTTATTAATAATGCTTTAATAATTAAATATTATTAATTAAGAATAGAATTTTTAATAGAATTATTTTTGAATGCAAAGAAAAAAAAAATTTAAAACATTTTAAATAACATGGAAATATACTTTTAAATTTTTTCAAATGGTTTATATTTATAATGTTATTATTAAGATATTATATTATTAATTTATTATTATATTTTTATGAATTTTTTAATGTTGTTTATATAACTTCATTATTTACTAAATTTTTCTTCTTGAAATGTTTTATTTTCAATCCTCTTGCAATATATTTCTGGAAGTCCCATATCTCTTAATTCCTATTATATATAATTTATATTATTTTATTTAATATTGAAAATATTTTAATATATAAAATTTAAAATAATAATAATAATAATAATAATAATTTTAACCTGTATTTTTTGTAATTTAATTTCACGAATTCTATTCTTTCTTAAATTAAACTCATTCAATTGTTTAAGTCCTTCTTTAAAGTAATCTTGTCTTTCTTGATATTTACTATCATTTTTTTCTTTTATTTGTTTCTTAAATATATTCATTAATTTAAATAATTATTTAATTAATTTTTTTCTAAATTATAAAACTAAATTTCATTATATTTATATTTTATACAACATACTCTTAATTCGTCGACATATTTTTGATTTTGTAATTGTTTCAATCTTTCTTCCTCTTTTTCTTTTTCCAATATTTTTTTTTCTCTTTCAACACTTTGTAAATATTCTTCTTTTAATTTTTTTGCCTTTTTTTTTAATTATATATTATATATTTCAAAAAATTAATTTTCAATATTATTTTTTTTTAAAAAAAAAAAAAAATTAATTAATCTATTAATATTTATATATTACTTCAATTGATATTTTTAACTCTCTTTCTTTCTGTTGCTTTAATCTTTCTTTTTTCAATTCATCATTTTGTTTTGCTTTTTTTATAGCTTCTTCTCTTTCTTTTTTTCTATATTCTCTTTCATATTTTTCTAATGCTTTATGTTCTTTCATAATTTCATCTTTTCTTGCTCTATCTTGTTTCTATAATATTATATTAATAAATGGAATTTTGAATTATATCAACATTAATACAATTAATAATTTTATTTATAATTATAATAAGAATAAGAAGAAGAAGAAGAAGAAAAGTTATTATTATTATTATTATTATTATTATTATTATTATTATTATTATTATTATTATTATTATTATTATTATTATTATTATTATTAATTATAATATTTATTGTTTATTATTTTAATATTTAATAGTTAGTATTTTCATTTAATAAATTTGTTATTTTAATATTTAATAGTTAATATTTTCATTTAATAAATTTATTATTTTAATATTTAATAGGTAATATTTTCATTTAATAAATTTATTATTATTTATTAATAAATTTATTATTATATATTATTTATTATTATTTATTAATAAATATTATTAACAATATATATTAAAAAAAATTAATCCTTACATTATTAAATGTATTCTGTAATCTGAAAAATTCTCTATCTTTTTTCAATTTTAATAGTCTTTCTTGTTCGGCTTTTTCTTTTTCTTCTTTATCCTTATCTAATGAATATTTAATCATTTTTAATTCTTCTTCTTTTTCTTGTTCTTTTTCTTTTCTCTTTCTTTCAAGTAATTGATTATTTTCATTAATTAACTTAAAAAATTATATAATATTTTTTTAATTAATTTTTTATTTTTTGTATTTTTATAATGATTTGAAATATTATATTATATAATGTTAATATAAAATATATATATATATCATGGTCATTACCTCTTGAATCATTTCCTTTTTCTTTTGTTTTAATTTTAATTGTTCTTGTCTGTCAATTTCTTCATTCTCTTTAAGTTGCTTTAAATAAAGTAATTTTTCTTTTTCCCTTTTCTCTTTAAGATCTAATTTTGCTTCATATCTTTCATCAATTTGTTTTTTTATTTCTTCTGCACCCTTTCTTATCTCTGAATTAATTAAATTAATAAAATATTTTTTAATAATTTAGAATATATAATTGTATTATTGTATTATTATTATTATTATTAGTAGTAGTAGTAGTATTATTAGTATTATTATTATTATTATTAGTATTATTTTAATAATAAGTATATTTTAAATTATTATTACTTTTTAATCTTTCTTCTTTTTCCCTTTCATCTTCTTTAACTTTTTCTAATCTATTTTGTTCCATGATTTGATTCATTCTCGTATCTTCTTCTTCTCTCTTTTTTTTAATAAATTTCTATATTTTTTTTTATTTATTATTTTATTATTATTATCATTATTATATATTATATTTTATTATTATAATTAAATATCATATTAACTATATGCTTAAAATGTAACTATACTTTTTCTTCCATTTGATAATCTCGAATAACTCCACATTTAACATATAGAATTAATTCATTTAATTTTTTGATTTCATCTTCTTCATTATCATTAACAGTTTTATATTTTTCTAATAAATGATCATTATTCTTTTTTGTTTCTATTTCGATTTGAAGTGGTTTTCTACCTTGTCTTTTAATATCATATTCTTCCATTTTTTTCTTTTATTGTTATTATAATTATTATTTATTATTATTGATATTGTTATTATTATTTTAATTTAAAAAAATTTTTTGATAAAAAATATAATTACATAATATTCATATATTATTTCTAAATAAATAAATTTTTTTTTTTTTTTTGAATAATAAAATAAACATACTCTTCTTGCTTCAATTTCTTCTCTTTTTTTTATCTTTATTGCTTCATTTAAATTTATATCTTCAATAGCTTTTTTCTCATCTTTAACTTCAGATTCACTCTATTTTATTATTTTAATGGAAATTACAATAATTATATATATTGTTTAAAATTAGAAATTTTAATAAGTATTTTATCATTCATTATATTTCATTAATTAATATAAATATTATTAATAGTACAAGTATTCTTTGAAATTCTTGATAATTTAAAAGTGTGCCTCTATAACCATTACTTAAAACATTTCCACTGTTACATGAATCATGTGGATTTAAAAATCGTATATTATCTCTGGTAATAATTTGGATTTTCTTATAAAATAAGAAAAAAAAAATATTATATGTATTTATATATATAATAGTATTTAATTAATAATAAATTAGTACTTAACATATATATATATATATATGTTGTAAATAAGTATAATTCATGTTATATATCGATTTAGATGTTTACCCCCTTAATGATACTTGGTGTAATCTTAAATAATAATTTTGATTTATATATATTAATAATAATAAAAAAATGAATAATTAACAATAAATATGATATGTAAAATATTTAATAGTTTGTAATAATTATTTAGAACCTACTTTATTAAACATTTTAATATATAATGAATTTACAAATATTAATTATCTTATTTAAAAATTAAAAAAAAAAAAAGAAAGTGAAAAAAAAAAAATATATAAAATAAAATAAAATAAATGTGGAATCAAAAAATATATAAATATAATACTTGTTTTATTCTATTTTATATTTTATATTTATTTTAATTATTTTTTAACTATAAAAAATATAACCCTACTTAAATAATATATATATGTATTTATATATTATTATTATTATTAATATTATAATTTTACCTCGGAAAAAAGATCAATTACTTATTTTTAAACTATTTATATACATTTATATATAAAAAAGATTACTTAAAGCATAAATCAAATGTCTAAAAATAAAACATAGTTTTAAAAAAATTTTTTTTTAAATTTTATTTTTTTTTTCTTTTTTTCATGTAATTATATTATATATATTTTTAGCTTTTTTAAAAAAATTGTGTAACACTTTTTTATATGCAATAAAATTAAAATTGATCAAAAAACCAAAAAAATAAAAAAATAAAATAAAATTAATAAAATATTAATTTAATTATTATTATAATAAAATAATATTTCATGGGGAAAAAATAAGAATAGCTTCTACCAAATATTTGGATCAAGTTATTTATTTATTCTAATTTGTATTATTAAACAAGAAATATAATTATTGAATAAATCTTGAAAAAGAATGATGTGTATTTCATATGATTATAATATAATTATATAATCATTCAAAATATAATATTTGAGTTATCTTTAAATATTTTTTTTAAATTCTATACATATTAATATATAATTTTTAAACACATTTGAATCAATTATTATTATTATTAAAATATATTTATGAATATATTCATAATTCTATAAATTTATTTAATTCCATTTTCTTTTATCATAAATTATAAAATTTTTAATATATTAATAAGTTGAAATAATGGTAAAGTTTATTAAGTATTAAAGAATTTTTAATTAATTTTACCATTATTTCAACGTATTAATATATTAAAAATTTTATATAACTTAATTCTTTTATCAATATTATTCTCATAACCTTCTTATTAATACATCACCACCATAATCAAATGAAATAATTAATAATATAGAATAATCTGAACTATCATCAAATTTATATTGTTATTTATTTATTTATTTATTTATTTATTTATTTATTTATTTATTTATTTATTTATTTATTTATTTATTTATTTATTTATTTATTTATTTATTTATTTATTTATTTATTTATTTATTTATTCATTCATTCATTCATTCATTCATTCATTCATTCATTCATTCATTCATTCATTCATTCATTCATTCATTCATTTATATCACCAATTTAATGAAATATTTATTAAATATATATCTTTATTTCTATAGTTCTAATTAAAAACTCTGAAATTTATTTTATTTATATCATATATAAAATTTATTTTTTTAGATTAAATATTTCTTTTTTGTTTCAATAAATTATTTTAATTCAAGAATATAAAACAATAAAATTCATAAATTTTTCTCACATTTCCATTAAATAAATATTATTTGTATAGAATATGTAAAAAAAAAAAAAAAAATTAGTTATATTTTTTAAAATTAAATCGTTGGTTCGTTGATATTAAAATAATATTCTTATATAAAAAACTTATCTATATATTTTTAATTGAATCTGAAAAAAAAAAATCAATCCTCTTCTTTATTATAATTTATAAGTAATTTATAATAATTTATAATATCATATTTAGCAATATGATATTATAAATCTACTTTTCTTTTATCATAATGGTATTCTTTAATTATAAAACCAATTATTTTAATAATAATTATAATAATAAAAGAAGAATACTTTAAAAAGATATTTCCCTTAGTAAATTTTTCAACAAAAATAAAATATAATTATAATTAAAGCTTATTATTATTAATGAATGTATTTATATAATCTTTTTATATTTATAACTATTTATCATCAAGTTAATATAATATATATATATATACAACAATTATATAATATATAATAATAATAATTATAAGAAAAAAAAATATAAAATATTGTAACATTGATAATTACTGTGGCTTTTTTTTTATATATTTCATAAGAATAGATAGAAATATAATATATAAAAATAGTAATGTTTATTATACAATAATAAGAAATATAAGAAATTAAATAATAATAATTTATAATTTTTTTTTAATTTGAAAATTTCTTTTATGATTAACTTTTAATATAATCTGTATTAATACTAAATTTTCAATAGGTAATATAAAATTACTAATAAAAATTATATCTATATGAATTATTTTAATTACTACATTTCCAATGAAAAAAATAAATAAATAAATAAAAATGAATAAATAAATAAAAAAGTTATAAAAAAAATTTAACATTACTGATAATATATAAAATACAATATTTAATTAAAAAACTTTATATCTTTAATAACGGCATTAGTTAGTTAACTATTCCATAGAAAATTATTAAAATTAAAAAAAAAAAAAAAAGAAAATTTAATCAATAAAAATTTATTTTTATAGTTTTAATAATTAAAAAAAATTAAAATTATATTTCTTAACTTTTATTATTATTATTATCCATAATTAAAATATTAAAAATGATTAAATTTATATATATTATAATATATTTATTTTTATAAAATATAATATAATCATATATATAAAAATTATACACATATAAAAAATTAATAAATTTTATTGGTTACTGATTCAAAAAAAAAAAAAAAAAATTTGATATATATGAAATGTTAAAATATAAAAAATTTTTTTTTCTTTGCGAAATTGCTATAAAAAAATATTATATAATATTTTTTAAATAATATTAATTTTATATTAAAATAAAATGAATCCACAAGAAAAGTACGATCTTATCACCAGAAATCTTCAAGAAGTTCTTGGTGGAGACGAAATTAAAAAAATTCTCGCTGAAAGAGATGTTAGTCTTTACTGGGGTACCGCTCCAACTGGTAAACCACATGTTGGTTATTTTGTTCCAATTTCAAAGATTGCTGATTTCTTAGCTGCTGGTTGTAAAGTAAAGATTTTTTTTTTTTTTTTTTTTTTTTTATTTATTTACTTATTTATTTATTATTTTTTATATATTTATTACACTTTATATTATACATCTTTAATTGTTATTTTTTTCTTTAAGAAAATTTTAAATATTAATAATAGAAATTATATATATTTTTTAAATAATAAAAATAAAGATTAAAATATAAATAACATAAATATATAAAAACATAATATTTTAAATAAAATAAAGTCTAACTTAAAATAATATTTATAATTTTTAATTTATTATATTTTTTTTTCAAAAAATAATTATAATTATATGTAAATTTTATCAATCAAACTTATTACAAATATAAATTTTAAATCAATAAATAATAATCAAAATTATCATTAATAATAATAAAAAAAAAAAAAAAATGAAACAATAAACAAAAAATAATATAAATATATATATATAAAAAGGTTATAATTTTATTTGCTGACCTTCATGCTTACCTTGATAATATGAAAGCCCCATGGGAATTATTAAAATACAGAACTAAATATTATCAAGTTATCATTAAGGCTGCTCTTAAGAGTATTGGTGTTCCAATTGATAAATTACATTTCATTAATGGTACTGATTACGAACTTTCTGAAAAATACACTCTTGATGTTTACAGATTATCAGCTATGGTTACTGCTCATGATGCTAAAAAAGCTGGTGCTGAAGTCGTTAAACAATCTGATGCCCCACCATTAAGTGGTCTTCTTTACCCAGGTCTTCAAGCCTTAGATGAAGAATACCTTGATGTTGATATTCAATTCGGTGGAGCTGATCAACGTAAGATTTTCGTTTTTGCTGAAGAATATTTACCAAAACTTGGTTACAAAAAGCGTTCTCATTTAATGAACAAAATGCTCGGTGGTTTAACTGGTGATAAAATGAGTTCTTCTGATCCAAATTCAAAGATTGATTTATTAGATGAAAAGAAACAAATTGAAAAGAAATTAAAAAAAGCTTTCTGTGAAGAAGGTAATATTGAAAAGAACCCAATTCTTGCTTTTATTAAGAATGTTATTATGCCAATTAGATGTCTTTCTACTGGTAAGGAAACTTTCGAAATTATTCGTCCAGAAAAGTATGGTGGTAATACTTTATATGAATCTTATGAAGCTTTAGAAAAGGCTTTTGCTGATAAGCAAATTCACCCAGGTGATTTAAAGTCTTCTACTGCTAGTGCTCTTAATGAACTTTTAGAACCAATTCGTAAAGAATTTGAAACCCCAGAAAACCAAGAATTATTAAAGAACGCTTACCCAGAACCAAAACCAGAACCAAAAAAGGAAAACAAAAAGAAGGACAAGAAGAACAAGAAGAATAACAAGAAACCAGAAGCTAAACCAGAAGAAGCTAAGCCAGAAGAAAATGCTGAAGCTAAAAATTAAATTTCAATAAATTAAATTTGTTTTTTTTTTTTTTTTTTTTTTTTTTTTTATCTATATAATGAAATTTTTATAAATGAAATTATATTAGAAAGAAAGAAAGAGAAAAAAAGAAGAAAAAAACGAAAAGAAAAAAAAAATAATTTTTTTTTTTTTTTTAAGAATACAGGAATTATAAAGTATTAAAAAATTCATTTTATTAGATTATAAAATAATAAAATAATAAAAATAACAAGCAAAAAAAATAACGAACAAAAATAAAATAAAAAAAAATAAATAAAAACAAATAAATAAATATATAAAAATAATAAAAGCAAATAATTACAATAATAATAAAATAAAAAAAAAAATTCAATAAATAAAAAAAAAAAAAAAAAAAAAAAAAAAAAAAAAAAAAACTATTTACTAAATAAAGTTTTTAAGTGTTTTATACATAGTTTTATGGTAAAATAACTATTAAATAATACGATAATAATAATGAATAATGAATAGTGAATAATGAAATAATAATAATAATGATAAATAATAATGATGATGAAGACGATGATAAATGAAATATGAAATATGAAATCATGTTTTATAATATACATATATATTTAATAATATGATTATTTATTATTTTATATTTTATATTTTATAATTATATTTTTATTATTATTAATTTTATAATTTTTTTAATATTTTTAATATTTTTTTTTTTTTTATTTTGCTTATTCGAATGATTATATAATTGTTGTTTTTTTTTTTTTGTTGTTTTTTTTTTTGTTTGTTTGTTTGCTTGTTTGTTTGTTTGCTTGCTTGCTTGCTTTGCTTTGATTATTTTATAATTATTATTATTATTTATTATCATTATTCTTATTATTATTATTATTATTATTTATTATTTATTATTTATTATTTAGTACTATTATTAAATATTTAAATTTTTTTAATTAATTTTATTTTATTATTTATTTTAATTACTTTTATTTTATTTATTTATTTGTTATTTTTTTTTTTTTTTTTTTTTTTCATTTTATATTTTATTTTATTTTATTAATAAGATTTATTATTTTTTATTTATTTTTGCCTTGTTTTTTTTTTTTAATTTTATTTTTATTATTATTTTTTTATAATATTTTATTTTTATTTTTATTTTTATTTTTTATTTTTATTTTTTATTTTTTTTTTATTTATTATTATTATTATGCTTTGAATTAGTAATTTATTAAAATATTATTACATAAATTATATAAAAAATTATGTTGTTTTGTTATTATTTATATATAAAATTATAATAAAAAAAAAAATTTTTTTTTAATTTTTTATTATTTTTTATTATTATTATTATTATTTTGAAAAAAGATTAATTTAATCTTCTTCGTAAACAAATGGTTCTGGTGGTTCTGGTTCTTCATCTTGTGGTTCTACTGTTGCTATTTGTTCTATAAATTAAAAAAAAATTATTATTAGATATATATACAAAATAATTTTTAATATACATAAAAATAATTAAATAAATAAATAAATAAATAAATAAAAAACTTACTTGGAGTACTGAATTCTAATAATTCTTCTGGTTCACCCTTATGTCTATCTTCCATAATTGTTATACCACCAACAATATCCTTCTTTACAGGTATATAACGTGAATCTTCTTTAAATACAATATATTTTAATTGAGCTGGTAAAACACGAGTTAAATTACCAAGTTTTTCAAATGTTTGCTTCTTTTTCTTTTCTTGTTTTTCAACCTAAACAATAGTAATAATAATAATGATGATGATGATGATGATAATTATTAAAAAAAAAAATTAAAATCAAATTTTTAATTATATTATTCATTTTAATAATTTTTAATAATTAATATAAAAAAATAATAAAAATTTACTTCTTCTTCTTTCTTTTCAGTTGTATCAACATCCATTTGAGTTTCTTCCTTCTTTTCATCCTTTTTATATATAACAAATATAAATAATTAAAATATAAATATATATTATTCATTAATCAATTAAAATAAATTAATAAATTATTAATTATAATAAATTATAATTATTAAAAAATAAATTTTATAAACTATTTTCCCTATATATTATTTATATATTTTAATATTATTTATATTTATTAATTAATCATTAGACTTACAGTATCCATAGTATCTGGTTCATTACCACCCTTTTCCTTTTCATTCTTCTTGGCACGGGCTTTTGTCTTTGCAGTAGTAGATAAGACAGCTGTAGCAACTTTTTCTACTACAGTTGGAGCTTGTTTCTTCATTTGTGATGGGTATGCAAATAATGATGGTTTTGCATTGGAAATGAATTCAAGTTTTGGCATCTATTATAAAATATAAAAATAAAATAATAATAATAATAATAAATAGAATAAAAAAAAAAGTTAATTAAAATATAAGTATAAATATTTTAATTTATTAATATAAAAAATAACTATTATAAAAAAAAAAAATTTTTTTTTTCTTTTCTTTATTAATAATAATATTTACTTCAAGTTTAGAATTAAGACCAATAAAAGCAGTTGGAGTGAAAGCTAAAGATAAGAAATGACTAAGTGGATACCAGTACCAGAATTGAGTAAAGATAGTCATACCAACAATAGATGCCATATTATTATAACCAGATCTAGATTGTAAAGATATAGTAACATTACGACCACCAGCATCTAATATACCTTGACTTAAAACAGCACCGAATTTAGCCATAGCTTCTTCATGTTTATCTTTAATAATAGTTTCATATAATTTACGAATAGAAGCAACCTTTGGAGCCATAGTTTCATTACTTTGAATTAAAACCATAGCTGAAGCAATTAAAGCACCTTGTTTAACGAAATCAACTTGATCCTTAGTTAATGGTTCTAAAAGTTCCATAGCTTCTGGCATGGCAGTACCAGCACAAGAAATACCTAAAGCAAGAGTACAACCATAACGTACATGTGGGTTGTAACTTTCAGCTAATAATTGAACAATACGTGGAACTTGTTTTGGAGTTTTGAATAATATGAAACCAAGAGCAATAACGGCAGCACTTCTGACATCATCATTAACATCACTAACAGCTACATGTAAACATTTCTTAATAGCCTTATTATTACCAGTACCACAATAAGCTAAGGCAATCATATATATACCACCGTATCTAATAATGTGATCCTTATCTTGTAAAAGTTGTTCAATTAAAGTATCAGCAGTATCTTCCTTACCATACATAATTAAAGCCATACCAATAGCTAAACCACGAATAATCTTTTCGTGTTGAGTTTCATGAGCATATTGTAACATTTCATCAATAGCTTTTTCTGATGAAGTACCAAGCATAATTAAACCCATAGCTAAACCAGCAGCTTCACCAGCTACAGCACTATCAGTAAATAAAACATTCTTTAATTCTTCATAAATATCATCACTAGCAATAGCCATACCAGCAGCACCCAAACCTAAAGCAGCACCATGTTGAATGATTTCATTTTGAGTTTTATTTAAGGCATTTCTTAAATAATCTAAAACTTCACCACCATGATTAGCATTAATTAAACCTAAAGCGAAAAGTGAACCACCTTCAGAGTATGGACTGCTACTAACACCATCTTGTGGTAAATATGGAGCAAGTAATTTTAAACCTTGATCAATATGACCCTATTTTATAATAATATATTAAATATTAAAATATATATATATAAATAATAAAATAAAATAAAATAAAATAAAATAATGATGTTGATTTGATAATAAAATAATATATAAAAAATAATGATAATAATAATAAAATAAAAAATAAAAAATAAAAAGTTTAACGTTAATAAAATATTATTTAAAATTTCATAAATATTAAAATAAATATAATAAATAATTCTATATATACCTTATGGATAACACCTAAAGCAGCAGTAGCACTGAATTTTGACCAGTTAGAAGCTCTAGATAACCATTCTAAATTATTACGAAGGAATTCATCACTAGTAGTACCAGAATTCATGAATGCATTAGCAAAAGTAATAGCTGAGTGATACATAGAATTTCTTGAATCGAGAGCATCCTAATTAAAAAATAACAAATTATTTAATATTATTAATCATTAATTATTATTATTAATTAGTATTAACTATTATTATTAGTTATTATTATTAACTATTATTATTAACTATTATTATCAACTATTATTATTATTATTATTATTATTATTATTATTAAATTATTTATAATTCTTTTTTTAAAAATTATTTATTTTAATTTAAAAAAAAAAAAAAAAAAAACTCAAATATATATATATATATAAAAATAAATACCTTTGTAGCGTTTAAGATTTGTAAATCAGTATGAATGTTTCTAAATAAGAATTCTAAGTTTAATTTAATGGATAAATCACCTTCTAAAATAGATCTAATTTTACTAATTGGATCATCAGATGGCTAATTAAAATATTTCATTAAATATAATAATAATATTAATAATATTATAGAATACGTAAATATATATATACATATATATATTTATGTATAATTTACAATAATTTATATACAATCAATATTTTAAATGAAAAAAAAAAAAAAAAAAACTTTTTTAATATATATATATTATTATTATTATTATATTTATTTAATTACCTTCTTATCATCAGTTTCCATTTCAGCTTCATTCTTTGGAGCTGGTGCTGGTAAAGCATCTAAGACTTGTTGTAAGAAATCTTGAGTAGCATTTTCTTCAAGATCAAAAGCAATTTGATAAGCCATTAATAATTGTTTCTTTTAAAATAAAATAAAAAAAATAATATTTTTAAAATTATTTAATATATATATTATATAATTAGTATCTTTTTGTATTTTATTTTAAAAAAAAATTGATTTGATAATATTGATCCATTTGTTTAATTTTTATTTTCTATTATTAATGATATTCTTTTTTTTTTTTATCTTCCTTTATCATTATTACATAATATATAATATATAAAAAAATATTGATAAAAATTGAAATTATTTACTTCATCACCATTAACTAATGATTTTAATGTTTCAGCACATGAATAAGAATCCTTTAAATGTAAGAAACATTGAGTCATAGATATATAATCTGGTTCATCCAAATTCTTATATAATTCAACAAGTAATTTTAATACCTTTATTTTTTATTGTAATAGAATAAAATAAAATAATTTTTTTTTTGAAATATAAATAATATAAATATATAGTTATATATATAATTATAATAAAATTAGTGAATACTCTCCCATAATATAATATAATATTATAATCTCAAATAAATATATATTCTTATTTTAATATTTTAATATTTTAATTTACTTCATTTCTAGCATTAAGATTTTGAACTAAAGTCATTGAGGCATTTAAAACATAGGATAAAAGTTCCTTTGAATCACCAGCCTTAATAGCTTTTTCAATAATATCTAATCTTAAAGATTCTAAAGCAATACCAATAGCCTTTTTATTATTGTTATTATTTTGTTGTTGTTATTGTTGTTGTTGTTAATATTGATAAAAATTTTTTTAATTGAAATAATTAAAAATTATATATATAAGATTAAAAAATATATAATTTTATGTTAAATAAAAAAAATTGATATAGTCATAAATATAAAAAAAATTGATATAGTCATAAATATAAAAAAAAAGGAATAAAGAAATATTGATTTTTAGTTTCAAAATTCCTTAGAATTTTTATTAATGAATGTATGAACATATACATAAATATTATGTTTTATTTACTTGTTTGTATTCTTTATCAGTAAAACATCTTTCAAAAACTTTTTCAATAATTTGTTCAAGTTCTGGTGAAATTTCGTCCACACGATCGTTTGATCTTAAAAAGATATAGTGATCAATACATTTTGCTTTTATGTTCCAATATTAAATAAATATAATAATAACAATTCAATATATACATTTAATTCAAAGTTATTATTAATATTTTCTTTCCTTCTTTTTTTTTATCCATTTCTTAAATTGTTTATATATATATATATATAAAATTTAAAATTATTAATATTAATACTTACCAACAATAGTTTCAACATATTCATTACTAAGTGAAGAATCAAAAAGATCACCTGCTCCAAGAGCAAATGACATAGATTCATCAAATTCACCAAGATGATAATAGACCTTTTAATAAAAAAAGTGAATATTTATTTATTCATTATAAAAACAAAAATATATAATACGCATATAAAATTTATTTAATAAATGAATTTGTATATTTATTTATATTAAGAAAAAAAAAAAGAAATGATAGTAATACAATGATCGTTTATATAAATAATATTATATTAAAATATAATATATACCTTTGAAGCTACTAAAGCAGCTAAGTTACGATATTTAAATTGTTCATCTTCATAAAGAACTTCACTAAATGAAATAAAATTTACAATTTTTTTTTAAACAATATAAATAAATATATTTATTTTATATGAATATATATATTCACCAATTATAAAAAAAAAACATTTATAATTAAATAAATAAAATATAATAATAATAAAAAACTATACATTTTAGAAACTGAATCTGAAATTTCAGCCCAAAACTGATCTACTATAGTATTAAGCTTTTTTAAAGCATATATTTGAAGTTCTTCAGATTCGTCAAGTAATGATATAACACCAGCTATATAAAAAAAATAAATTTAAATTTAAATTTTATAGAAAAATATTAAAAATTTTGATTTTCAATCCATGTTATATTTTAATTCTTTTTTTTTTTTCTTTTGAAATTTATTATACATTTTGTTTTAATATATAGATAGATAGATATTAATTATTTTTTTTTCTTTACCTGCAGAAGTTAAAGCAACCATATTACAAATATTTTAATAAATAAGATCCTAATGTACTATAAATATATATAAATATATCTATATATAAATAAATTATTTAATTTTAATTATTTCATTATAAATAAAATATTACAGTAAAAAAAAAAAAAGATGTAATTGATATAATAATTGATAATATTATTTAAAATGTTATTAAAATATTTCCATTTATATTTATTGTATTTAAAAATTGGTGTAAAAGAAATAAAAATAAAAAAAAATATCTATTAATTTCTTTATATTTGTATTTTGTTTATAGTAACTAATCATTCATTATATTTTTTTTTAATTGAATATTTTTTTAAAACCTTACTATTTATTATTGATATATTAAAATTATGAATTATGAATAAAACTAGTAAATTTAGAAATTTCTTAAAAAAAAGAATATTATTATTAAAATTAATTCCTTTCAATAAAATTATTTGTTTTATAATGGTTATATTTTGTTATTTATTGTTATTTGTCCTTAACGATAAAAATAAGTTAAAAGTTCATTTGATGGACTAATGATCAAAATAAAGTAATATTATTTGATATTTGTTATATATTATTATTAATTATAATAAATCTGATTGTTTTCCACTTCAAAAAAATAAATTATTATAAATATTTTATATTTCAATTTTGATAATAAGAAATAAATAAATATGTTTCTTACAATATTCTTTTTAAATATCTGTATTTTTATAATTTTTTTTTTCTTTTTTTTTTTTACTATACTTATTTTTTATAAAATAGTAAATTTTCAAAATTGTTATTTTTTTTATATTTATTATTATTTTTTTTTATTTCTTTATTTTATTATTAAAAAAAAAGAAAAAAAATTAAAAAAATATATATATAATTAACTTTCAAAAAATAATAAAATTATATAATAAATAAATTATAATATTATTTATTACTAATTAATTATTATATATTATATATATAATAATATATATTGATTTTATTTTAATAATAAATTTTAATTAATTACTTTTATTTTTATTTTTAATTAATTAAAAAAAATAATAAAAAGATTTATAATTAAGTAAAAAAAAATAATTATAAATTTATTATTAATTATTAATTATAAATATTCATATATATAATATTATTCTATTAAGAATAATATTATATATATGAAAATTTAATAAAATATAAAATAAGAAATTTGTATACATTTTTTTACATTTCAATAATGTATTTGTAGTAGTAAAATCAAAAAAAAATAAAAATAAAAATAAATAATAATAAAAATATTAATTAAAAAAAAAGTATTATGAAAAGTATTATATAATATATATATAAAATATATAAAATATATAAAATATAAAATATAAATTTTTACTTAATATATTAATATAGATTTTTTAAAAAATTCGATTATTAAAAAAAAAAATTTTTTTTTGTTTTTTTCATTTTTTATTATTTTATACAACATATTATTTATACATACATATATACATATAGAACATGTCAAAAAATAAAATTTTAGTTCTTGGTAGAGAAGATATTGAACCATTCGTTATTGTAAAAGGTAATAATAATTAATGATAAAAGATTCATTAAAAAAAAAGTTATAATTATAATTTGAAATTTCTTTTATTCATAATAAATTAAAATTTCAAATTTGAATTTTAAATTGAAAATTTATTTTTTTAAAAAAAAAAAAAAAAAATTATTATATATATTTGACATTTTAATATTATTAATTATTTTAAAATATTTCATTAATTCTTAACAATTCAAACCTTTTTTTTAAAATTATTATATTTATATTAATAATTTCTTTTTTTTTATTATACATATTTAATTTTAACAATAAATAATAATAATAAAAATTATATATCTATCTATAAAATAATAAATAATAATATTTAAAAAAAAAAAAAAAAAAAAGAAATTTTGGAAAAATCCAAAGTTAAAGCAAAAGAAGAAGTAACAAAAGATTCACAAAGTGTACCTTGGACAATTAATAATAAATATTATAAAGCAAATATACAATTTTGGATAGATTGTGCCGAACCAAAAGAAATAAATGAAGAAACAAAAAAACATTGGAAAGAAATAGGAAATGTCCTTGATGGTTTTATATTTGTTTTTGATAAATATAAGGTTTTTTAAATATAAATTAATAATTATATATAATAATTAATAAATAAATAAAATTAATAATAATAATTCAATATACAATTATTTAATTAATTTTTATAAATAATAAATAAATTTCTAATTTTATATTTTATTATATTATATATATATATACTTTCTATATTTAATATATAATTTAAAAACTATTTCATAATTGTTTCTTATAAATTTCAAAAAAAAAAATAATAATAATAATAATTTAATCTTAAAAATAAAAATAAAACAAATATATATTTAAATTATAATATTATAAGCCTTCTTCATTTGAAGATATAAAAAAATGGAATGAAATAATAAATGATTTTGATATTAATGTCAGACTATGTATTGGAAAACCTTCAAAAGAAAAAAGTGAAACAGATAAAGAAAAATTAGAAAAATTTTATGATGACATTGAAAATTGGACAATAGAAAATGATTTTGAATATATTGATTTTGAAAATACCGAAAGTAAGATTTTTTTTTTTTTTTTTTTTTTATAAAAAAAAAAAATAAAATGAAATAAATAAATGAATAAAATAAAAATGATTATAATAATTTTATAATAATAATATATATAAATTATATTTATACATAAATACAATATATATTCTTTTAAAAAAAATTTATATACAATAACAGAAACTGAAGAAGGAAAAAATGGTATTGAAAGAGCTATTGAAGCATTAGAAACAAATATGTGGGAAAATGCTGTTATGAAAAAAGGAAATGGTAAAAATATAATATTAAATTTTTTTTTTTATTTTTTAATAATAATATTTTATCTATAACATTAATACTTTTATATTCTATCTATATATATATATATATATTTATTTATTTATTTATTTATTTATTTACTTATTATGTATCTTATCTTTATATCTTTATATATTGTATATTATTAATATAACTAATTTTATTAAAAAAAAATAAATTATATATAAACAATAATGAAAAAAAATAATAATAATATCAATAAATGTATAAACAATAATGAAAAATAATAATAATATCAATAATATCAATAATATCAATAAAATATAATCAATAATAATATAAAAAAAAAACTTTCAATTCTAACAAAAGATAAAGATGAAAATGAAGATGAAGATGAAGAAAAAAAATTAATGGAAGAAGTTGAAGAATTAAGAACTAAACTTTTTTCAAAATTAGATGATGATGATGGTTTTGATAATTTAATTACCAATTTGAAAAACTTAAAGGGTAAGAGAGAAAATATATAATAATAATAATAATAATAAATATTATAAATAATAAATAAATTATTATAAGAAAAAAAATATATAGAATTTTTTAAAAAATTGATCAGAATAAAACTTAAATTTAATAAAATAATAAAATAATAATAATAATAATAATAATAATAATAATAATAATAATAATAATAAATCAAAATTAAAAGAAAAAAAAAATTTAAGTACATTATTTAATAAAGTTTTTAAAATATATATATATATATATATACATAAATCTTTTTTAAATACAATATATTATATAAATTTTATTTTTTAATAAAATAAAATGGTAGCCTATGGTCAAAATTTACCTGATGATGCTAGAAGAGATTTAGCAGCTAAAGTTGCATTATCTTTTGAAAAACATTTTGGTTTAGAAGAAGAGGAAGATGAAGAACTTTTAAAAATGTTATAGAAAAATAAAAAAAAAACTTACATATATAAAACTCTATTATAAATATTTATATCTTATAACATTGTATACATATTTTTATCTACATTAATTCACACAAAAATTATTTAAAAAAAAAAAATCAATTTTAATTGATTATAATATAAATATCTAGAAAAAAAAAAAAAAAAGATGATGATGAAAAATAAAATCAAATTAAAATTTAATATATAATAATAATCATCAATTTATAAATAATAAATATATATATAGATATATATACAAAATAATTATTAATCTAAAGAATAAAATAATAAAGCAAAAAATAATAATAAAAACAAAAATTAAAACGATTAAATATAGCTAATGAATAATAATAATAATAATAATAATAATAATAATATGTTTTAATATTTATTTTCATTCGATTATTACTATATTAGTTTTTTTATTATTCTATATTATATATAATTATATATAATATAAATAATTTTAAAATATTAAATAATATAAACAAGTATATCCATATATATATTATTTAACATTTTAAAATATTTTTTTAAAAAAAATTCCATACTTTATATATTTAAAAAAAAAAAACTTTTTAAATAAAAAAAAAAAATATTGAATTATATATTATATCTATTATTACACATATATAATTATTATTATTATTATTATTATTAATTGTTTTAATTATATTGATAAGAATTTATTTTTTAGATAGATTGTTTATAATTTAAATATTTATTTCTTTATTTTATTTTTATTATATGATTAAATGTAATTATTATTATTATATAAAAATTATTTATACATCATTTTAATTCTTATTTTTTTTTTATTTAATTAATTTATTTTTGAAAAAGCTATAAAAAAAAAATTCTTTTATAAATTATTTGATATAAATGGTATTGTTAAGAATTCTTAATTTATTAATATACATATTATTAATAGTAAATACATAAAAAAAAATTAATGTATTGTTTTTTTTTTTTTTATTCAATTATTTATATTATTATTATTTGAAAATTATAACTATTAATAAAGATAATGATTGTATAAGATTTTTCGTTTTTTGCTTTTTAGTTTGATTTTATATATATATATATATATTTATTTATTTTGTCTTTGTTTTTTTCGTTTTTCTTTTTTTTTGTTTTTTGTTTTTTGTTTTAGTTTTTGTTTTAGTTTTTGTTCTTTTTTTTTTTTTTTTTTTTTTTTTTTTTTTTTTTTTTGTTCTTTTATTTTGTATTTTTATTTTTTTACTAAAATATCAACGGAATTAAACATTTTCTTTTTCTTGGATACCCTACTATATTATTATTATACCATTTTCTTGTTTGATATGAACGACCAATAAATGTACATAATATATATATAATATGACCATAGAAAGATAATCTATGAACAATAACAGAAAAACCTGCCCATGTTAAAAATTCCATAAAATAATGAGGACAAGATACATAATCAAAAAGACCACCTTTTGGTATTTTATATCTTGTTGCATTTATTGGTGATCCTAAATTTATATTTATATATATATATATTGATAATAAATAGATTTATTAATATTATAAGTAAAAAAGAAAAAAACAATAATAACAATAATAATTATTATTATATTATATTATATTATATTATATTATATTATATTATATTATATTATATTATATTATATTATATTATATTATATTATATTATATTATATTATATTATATTATATTATATTATATATAGATAATATTTATTTTAATATTTTATAATATGTTGATTAATTAAAATATATAGTACAAAAAAAAAAAAAAACTTACTTCTTAATTTTGCTAGTAAAATATGATGATAGAAACTCGCTACCCATCCATAAATAATTAATGGAAATGGTAAAATTAAATAAAATATATTTGAATCATCCATATTTTTATCATTTAAAAGAATAAATCTACATAGTGCTGTATTTATAACAGTATGTGATATCCATAAATAAAATAATGCAAATAATGAACTATTTTTTGAGAATCTTAAAATTATAGTATTAATATTAATAAATATATTGAATAAAAAAAAAAAAAAATATATATATATATATATATATATAATTATCATTAATAAATTAACTCAAAACATAAGCACATTTATGATATTGATATATTAAAATTATAAATATAATGAATTAAATATTTTATATATATATATATATATTTATTTATTATTATTATTTCTATTATTATAAACTTACTTATGAACAAATAATACTTCAAAACAACGTTTAGAATAATTAATTAAATAAAAAATATAAACAATAATATGATAAGGTGTTTTTTTCCTTTTATCGTAAATATATATGAATGTTATACTCAATATTGTTGAAAAGTAGACAGCAAAAAAGCCTTTTCTTGAATTGATAGATCTTCCAAATACAAATCCCTAATTATTATTATTATTTTTTTTTAATTATATATATATTATATATTTAAAAAAAAAAATATTAAAGTTAATGGAAAGAGGAAAAAAAAAGGAATTTCTTTATATTATCGAGAAGATTTTTAAATATAATATGAAATGTTTCGTTTTTTATTAAAATAAAAAATATGATAAAATTAATTTTTAAAAAAAAATAATTTTTATCTTTTTTTTTATTATTATTTTTCTATAATTCTTACTCTTTCATTCTTTAGTTGAAACTTTGAATATGGAATATTATTTCCCGTAATTTCTAAAGATAAAATTATAAAACCTAATAGAACTAATATGAAAAATAATAATTTTTCTGTATTATTTGACTCAGGAATAATAGATTCTGACATTTTCTTTCAATATATTTGATATTCGATATATTTAATTCCTTCTATTGATATATAATATATAATTATTATTATTATTATTTATTGTGCTTAAGTTTTTCCTTTTTTTTATCAATTTTACTATGTTTTTTTTTTTTTTTTTTTTTTTTTTTTAGTATAAATTTTTAATTTTATATATATTGTATATAAAAAAGAAATTTTTTTTTTTTAATAAATGTCGTCGTCGTTATTAATATATATTTATATATTTATATATTTAATACAATAAAATATTCGAATTTATATTGAAATTTTTATAATTTATAAAATATACTTACTTTTTCCTTTCAAACAATATTTTTATATATAATTGTTTCTTTTATTACTTTTTTTTTTATTTTATTTTATTATATTTTATTTATTTGTTTCAAAAACATAATATTACTATATAACAATCATTTATTAATTAAATTTTCTTTTCTACTTTTTATATTTTTTTTTATTTATTTTAAAAAAAAATAAATTATCATGGCTTTATTATTATTTCTTTATTTATTTAATATGAATTAATAAAAAAAAATATATGCTTTTTTTTTTCTTTTTCTTTTTCTTTATTGAATATTAAAATGAATAAATAATTATTTTTTTTTATAAATTTTATATAATATATTTAAATAGAAATTTATTAGAATAAAATAGTTTTTATATATAAGTTATTAAAGAATCCAATTTTAATAATACTTTTTCTTTTCTTAATTGCGAATGATTTATATTTTTATATGATATTATTATACTTATTGGAAATAAAAAAAAAAAAAAAAGAAATAAATAAATAACGTTATTAAATTTATAATATTTGGCGAAGATATAAATATATTTATCGATAAATATAATATTATTGGTATATTCTCGAAATAAAAATAAAAGTTGTGATAATGTTGTATAAAAAAATAAAAAGAAAAAAAGAAATGTTTTTAAAATATTACAAAATAAATCATTTAACTGAATTAATTTCTTTTCTTAAAATTGATTTTTCCTTAATATTATATATAAAAATCTATTTGTATTAATAAAATATTAATGAAACATTTATTAATCCTGTATTCCTTATTATTGTTATTATTTGTTATTATTCTTAATTATTCATAAAAAAAAAAAGAAAAGAAAAAAAACAAAGAATGTTTTTTTAATTAATATGATAATTTTTATTATTCAATAAAATGAGTTTTATAGATTCTTTTACTTTTACATTCATTTCATAGCTTATATATTATTTTATTTTATTTTATTTTATTAATATTAAATTTTTTTTTTTTTTGTACTATTTATTTTAATTAATCAACATATTATAAAATATTAAAAATAAATATTATCTATATATAATATAATATAATATAATTATAATAATTATAATTATTAATTATTATAATTAAATATTAAAATATTAAATTATAAATTTTTTTAAATAATAAATGATAATTAATAAATAAATAAATAAACAAATAAATAAAAATTAAATAAATAAATAATTAATTATAAAATAAAATTTTGATATTAATTTAATATTAAATAATTTAAATAATTAAATATTATTTATATTTATATTTATTTATATATTTATATTTATTTATTTATATTTATATATTTATATATTTATATTTATTCATTTATTTATTTATATTTATATATTTATATATTTATATTTATTCATTTATTTATTTATATTTATATATTTATATATTTATATTTATTCATTTATTTATTTATATTTATATATTTATATATTTATATTTATATGATTACCTAACCAACTTTAATATTATTGACATATGCTTTAAATAGTAATATTAATTATGATTAAAAAAATTACCTGCCATTTAATGATAAAGAACTAAAATATTATAAAATAAAAATAAAAATAAAATAAAATAAAAAGTATTAAATTATAATTTGAACTAAAATCCACTATCAATATATTACTTATATTTACTTTTCTTAATAAAAATTAAGAATTACAACTTATTTTTAACTACATTTCTCATCTTATTAGCATTATATTATTCATTTTATTTATTTATTTACTTATTTATTTATTTATTTATTTATTTATTTATTTAGTTAGTTAGTTAGTTAGTTAGTTATTATTTATTTATTTATTTATTTATTTATTTATTTATTTATTTATTTATTTATTTATTTATTTATTTATTTATTTATTTATTTATTTACTTATTTATTTATTTATTTATTTATTTATTTACTTATTTATTTATTTATTTATTTATTTATTTACTTATTTATTTATTTATTTATTTATTTATTTATTTATTTATTTAGTTAGTTAGTTAGTTAGTTATTATTTATTTATTTATTTATTTATTTATTTATTTATTTATTTATTTATTTATTTATTTATTTATTTATTTTTAATAAAAATAGAAAAAAATAATAATCTTTCTGTAAAATTTTTGTATCCTTTTTTTTATATATATTTTTCTTTGTAACACAAACAAGGAAATTATTTAAAAAATATATATTAAAAAGAAAAAAAAGGAAAAATAAATAAATAAATAAATAAAATATTAATATATAAATAATTATCTCTATTATAAATTAATGAATAGATATAAATAAATATAAATAAATAATTAATCATCATATTTTTTTTTAAGGGAAAATAAATAAATAAATAATATTTTAAATAAAATAAAATAAATTATAGATTTATAAATTTAAATTTATAAAATTATATATTTCATTTTTTGTTTTATACCTAATATTTTCATTATATAAAATAATAATAACAATAATAATAATAATTTTTTATCATAATAAATACACAATAAATATATATTTACTTTATTATTATTATTATTATTATTCATTTTGTAAATACATTGTGTTCTATTAATTAGATAATTATAAATTATAATATAATATTATAAAATAACGATAATAAGAGTTAGAAATAATAGAATATAATTTATTATTCTATTTAATAGAACACAATTCCATAATATTTTAGATAAATATATAAAAGATATGTACTATTTTGTTTTAAAAAAATTAAAATTTTAATAATATAAAATGAAAATAATATATAATTTATAATCTATATAATAATAAAAAAGTAAAATTATCTACTTTTTTTTTTAATATTATAATTAATATTCCGATTTATAAATAAAATAAATTATAATAATTATTTGTCTCTTTTTTTTATTCATTCATTTATAAAATACACACGCTCTCGCTCACACATACACATTTTATTATATTTGTATATATCACGTGAATGTTTTTTGGTTTTATTTTTTCCCTTTTTTTTAAAAATAAAAAAAAAATAACATGATTTTAAAACAAAATAGAAAAAAAATTATCTTTATATATATATATATATATATATATATATATATATATTTTTTTGGTAAAAAATAGTATGTATTATTATTAAAAATTATTAAAAAAAATTTTTTTATTTTTTGTTATTAAAAAACACGTTTCTTTGTACTACTTATAAAAATATTTATTAATATAAAAATATTACATAAATTATTTATAAAATAAAATAAATTATTTTTAAAATGACAACAAAATTCAAAATTCTATAAATTGGTAGATAAAAAAAATGACCAAGATAAAATATAAATGTAAGCATTAATCTTTGATCAAATTTAATATATATATAGATATCAAATCAAAAAAATCAAAAATCAAAAATCAAATAATTAAAAGAATTAATGATTTATAAAAAAAAATTAGAAATATATAAAATATATATTATTGTATTAAAAAAATAAAACAAAATAAAATAAAAAAAGAAATATAATATAAAAGAAATATAAAATAGTATAAAAGAAAATAAAAGAAAAGAGATATAAAATATTATTATATATATTGAATATTATAGATCCAAAATGTTGTCATTTTTTTTTTAATATATTCAATTAATATAAATATATAGTCTTTTTTTATTTTTAATTAAAAATTAAAAAAAATTAAAAAAAAAAAAAAAAAAAAAAAAACATTTTAAATTTCAAAACTTTTTAATTTGATATTTCAATTAAACTAAATTTGGTTAGAATCAAAAACTTTAATTTTTCTCTGTTTTCTTTTTTTCTTTTCTATTATTATTAGTATTTAAATTTTCTTTTAATCATATAAAAATAACAAATAACAAATAATATAAGGAATTCTAATTTCAAAATCTTATTTATTTTCTTATCAAATTAATAATTCTATAATAATTCTAATTAAACTTTACTTATTAAAATAAAAACTTTAAAACTTCAACTTTTTTTAAAAAAGAAAAAAAAATTATATATAATATAATGTTAATTAAAAAAAAAAGAACCTATAAGATAAATAATAAATGTTTCTCATATTTCAAAAATCTTTTTTTAATTTTTTTTTATTTTATTTTTTTTAAATTAACATTATTCAATTTAACTAAATTTAGTTAGATACAAACTTTAAATTTTGTCTTTTTTTCTTAAAGGTACAAAAAAATAAAAACTTGGAAAAATAAATTATGTATATACATATACATATACATATAAAAAAAATCTCTTTTTTTTTTGTTTGTTTGTTTGTTTGTATTCTTTCATTATTATCATTATTATATTTTTATTTTTATTAACTGCAATAATAACAATAATAATTTTAAATTGTTTTATACAGAAATTAAATAATACATATATATACAAAAAATATTATTGTATTATTAATAATTTTGTTATCTATTATTATTATTGTAATAAAATTGTTTAAAAAAAAAAAAAAACTTTAATATTTTTAATTATTTTATACATAACTTGTTAAAATGGATAAATAGAATATTATTTATAAAAAAGGAAACTACAATAATAGAAATATAACCATAAAAGACTAAAAAATGATTTAAATTTTGAATAAAAAAAATTTTTTTTTTTAATTAATAAAACTATAAATAGTTTTATTTCATCTTTTTATGTAACAAATTAAAATACATTAGTTTTATTTCATCTTTTTATGTAACAAATTAAAATACATTAGTTTTATTTCATCTTTTTATATAACAAATTAAAATATATTAGTTTTATTATTATTATAATTATTATTATTATTATTATTATTATTATTATTATTATTATTATTATTATTATTATTATTATTATTTTTATTATTATATTTATTATCATTATATTATTTATTATTATTATTATTAGTATTATTATTAGTATTAGTATTATTATTATTATTATTATTATTATTATTATTATTATTATTATTATTATTATTATTATTATTATTATTATTATTATTATTATTATTATTATTATTATTATAATTTTATTATTATTACTATTATTATTACAATGCTTTTTTTTATAATATTTCTTATAAAGAAATAAACATTATTTATTTTAATAGTAAATCTTTAAATATTAAAAACACCATAATACAACAAAGGAAAGATTAATAAAATATCGAAATACTTATAATTCTTTTTTTCTTTATATATATATATACTTAAATTTATTACTAATAAAATATTTTTAAATTATCTTTTATCTTATAAAAAAAAATTGAGGTGTATGAAATTTACTTTACCACATTTTTTTTATTATTTTTAATTACTTATGTGAAAACTTTTAGTTAAAATATGCAAATATCTTAATTATAAAAAATATGTTATAACTAGTATAGGATGAAAAAATATAAATATTTTTACAATTATATCATTGTAATATTTTATATATTATATAAATTACTTTTATCAAAATGTGATTTATCGTAAAAATTTATTGGCTTTACAATTATTTAATACTATTTTTTAATACATATATAAAACTAAAATAAAATTATATTATAATTATTATAAAAATTTTTATTTTATATGATTATTATTAAATAATGGTAAAACTAATAGCTTTTTATTTTATACTTGTTATTAAATAATTTCAAAACTAATAGCTTTTTTTTTTAAATAAAACTTTATAATCTATAAATCTATATTATACATTTCCTAATCTATGTACTAGATTATTACCATAATTTATTATTTGATTAATAAATTATTAAATAATTGTAAAATTAATAGTTTATATTTATAAATATATATATATAATTATTATCAAATAATTGTAAAAATTAATAGTTTTTTCTTTGTATAATTATTATTAGATAATTGTAAAAATTAATAGTTTTTTCTTTTTATAATTATTATTAGATAATTGTATAATTAATAGTTTTATATATATATAATTATTTACATTCTTCATTTAAAAATATTAAAATATATATATTAAAATTATTTCACCATTTATTTTATATCTATTTTATCTATGTAAATATAGAAATAGTATGCTCATTTGTTTGTTTGTTTCATTATAATTATGTTAAATATTAATAATTTATTTATGAAAAAAACAATTTTACTATTACAATTCATCAATTTTTTATATAATTATACTTAAATAAAATAAACTAAAATATATATATATATGTATTTATTCTAAAAAAAAAACTTTATAATCTATAATTCTTTATTATACATTTCTTAATTTATGTACTAAAGATTATTACTATATTTTATTATTTGATTAATAAAAAAAAAAGTTTTCTGTAACAAAAAACTATATAATGAAAAAAAAATAATACTAATAAAAAATAAAACTAATGATTTTTTTTTCTTCTTAAAAAAAAACAACATATTGTAAAAATAATTGATAAAATAAATAAAAATTACTTTACCACTTTTTTTTTTTTTTTTTTTTTTTATTTGAAATATGAAAATAAAAATATTTTAAATTATGATTATAAAATATGATAAAATAGTATATACAAAAAATATATATATATTAAATTTAATAATAGAATTCTACATCTTATATATATATTATTCTTAATAGTATTATTTTATAAATTTAATATTTGTTATCATTAAAATATTTAGAAACTTTCCAACTTTTCTTTTATATATATATATATGTATATTTATTGTATATATATTGACATTAATTTTTACATGATATTAAAAAAAAATATATTGAAAGCTTTAAAATATAATTAAAAAAATTTTTAACATACTCCATATAAATTTTAAAATATATATATGTATATACATATATAAAACTTTATATTAAATTTTAAAAATAAATTATATGAAAATAAGAATCATCTATACAAAAAAATAAAAAATAAGAAAATAAAAAATAAAAAGATGAATTCAGATTTTTCTAATTTCTTTCTTATATTATTCATATATATGATTTTTTTTTTTTTTTTTTAATTAATAACATAATGACAAAATGATAAAGATGATAAGATGAAAATTTATGGCGACAAATATATATATATATAAAATTATAATTTCTATTTTCTATTTTTATTTATAAAAATTTATTTCATTTTACATAATATCCTTAAATCTAAGATAAAATATTCATTATATTCCTTAGTAATGTCTTTATATTTCATATTAAAAACAACAATTAAGAAAAAAATATATAATAAAAAAAAAATTAAAAATATTTAAAATTTTATGATTAAGTTATTAAAGATATATTATATTAAAAAAATACATTTTAATATATAAAAAAATTATTATATTTTTTAATTATTCAATAATGATTTATATTTATATATATATAAAGAAAAAGAAGAAGAGCGGAATTTAATAAAAAAAAGGTACATCTTTTTTTATTTTATAAATATATATTTTATGTATATTATACTTTATTATTATGCCTTTTTTAAAAAAAAAAATAAATAAAATATAAAAAATCGGAATTTATTAAACAAAAAAAAAAATTAAAATAGTTATTATAATAACATATTTTATATATATTAAAATTAGTTAAATAATAGTAATAATAAAAAAAAACATAAAAAAAACAATTATTCCACTATGATATACGTGTTTAAACTTTTATTTAGAGTGTCATTTAATAATAAATTTAATGATTATAAAAAAAAAAAAAAAGAAAATATATATATATATTAATAGATATATATATCACTTTTTATTAAAACTATATGAATGATGAAAATTTCAAATATTTTTACTAATGTAATTTATAAATTAAATTCTGTTAATAAAATATATGTGGTAAAATGTGGTAAAATGAAATAATATAATCAAATAAATAAAATTATATAAAAATTCATAATAAAATTTTAATAATATACTTTTACATATCATATAAAGGAATATGTATTATATTTAAATCATTCTATAAATTAATATTTATATATTTAACATTATTATTAAATATTATTTACTTATTATTTACTTGTTATTAAATAATTAATTAATTAATTATTAATAAAAATATTTAAGATTATTCTTTTAATCTTCAATAATTAATAGTTATCTTAAAAATTTAAAAAAAAAATAGTTTTATTATTTAACCATTATTT
>MCFG01000083.1:77500-90000 GCA_002104895.1 Anaeromyces robustus | reverse complement strand
ATTCATATTTATATTTATAATTTTATTTCATTTTTTATTTTAAGGTTTTGATTAGATACTTTATAATAACCAATGAGTAACAAAAGATGTATATAATTAAAATTTTATAATTTTATTATTTATAATAATTATTTTATTTTTGTAACATTCTAATTATTACATCATTTTTAGTTTTCATTTACACAATGATTTGTTAAAAAATAAAATTATCTATTTTATTTTATTATTATAATAACTTTTTTACTTTTCTTTTTTTTTATTTATTTTGTTATTAGACTAAAAATAATTTAAAAAAATATGTATTGTTATTATTTACTTTTTTATTATTTATTTATTTTTGTTATTTATTTATTATTTGTTATTAATGTTTATTTGTTATTAATGTTTATTTATTATTAATATTAATATAATTCTTATAATTATTTTAAACATAGTATAAATAATTTTCATTTATTTGTTTTTTTTTTTATTTTCCTTGTATCATTTTATTGAATGTATACATTATAATGTAATTTTATTGTTTTGTGTATTTTAAACATTTATTTTATTGGATAATTGAAAAGGATGATAAATTAAAAATGTTTGTTTCATTCTTTTAATCAATGTATCATTTGTATTAAATTAATATATTAGCATAATATAATATAATATATAATAATAAAATATATTTATATATATTTATATTATAATATATTATAATAATCATCTAATAACTTTAATTAATAATGCAAGTCAAAATAAAAAGAATTATAAAAAAAATAAAAAAAAAACAATGATTATGAAAAAATATAATAATAAAATTAATATTTTTTATTGTAGTACCAAATTTAAGTTTTTATATCCATATATTATAATATATTTTATATATGAATAAGGTTGAACTGTAAAATAATAATAAAAAAGTTTATTATAATATATATAGTATTATTTTATTTAAATATGAAAATATTAGCATATTAAAATAATAAATCCTAAAATAAATAAGAATGGTTATAATAATAAAAATATTATTTATTAATTATTAATTATTTATATATCATTATTTATTATTATTTATTATTCTAATAATTTTAATAATTATTTTATATATAACTATTTGATTAAAAGAGTAAAAAATTAATAATATTTTAGTTTTATTTGAATGTAGCCATTCATGCTAATAAATGTTTTATAATAGTAGTATTTATGAAAATTAAAATTAATAATATTAAATAATACAATGAACAATAATTTACTTCTTTTTTTTTTATTTTTATTTTTTTTTAATAAATAACAATAAACACCGCATCTTTTTAAATATATCATATTGATTGAAAACTTTATTTTAAAGCATATATTAATTATTTTTAAATTTAAAAAATTTTAAAATTTATTTATTTATTTTTTTAATTAATTTTTTATGGCGTCATAGTATATAGATGTAGTATATATATAAAAGTAAAAAAAGTAAAAAAGAAAAGCCTTCAGTTTTTTTTTTTATTCTATTATAATTTTAAAAGTTATATATAGATTATTTTTAATTTCTTAATGAGAAAACTGAATTATTATATATTTTTCCTTTTTATTATTTTAATTTTATAAGTAAAGCTTTTTTTTTATTTATAATTTTATTTTGTTTTAATTTTTATTATTATATTTTCATTTAATAAATATTAAAAAAATAAATTATTTTAATAATAGCCCTTCATCAAATGTATTCATTGAATAAAGTAAATTTTATGCATTAATTTATAATGTAATTTTAATTTTTAAAATTATTTTTTCTTATTGATAAATAATTAATAATTAATACTTAAATAATGTAATAAAGGATGATTATTAATAATTAATAATGTAATAAAGGAAAATAAATAATAAATAATGAATAATGAACAATGAATAATGAATAATGAATCAAAGTGATAAATAATAAATAATGAATAATGAATTAAAGTAATGAATAATTAATAATTTATTTACTCATTGTTCATTGCTTATTAAACTCTATATTGACTTTTATTAGTTATCATTAATAACAAAAATATAATTTAATTCATATATATAACTATCATTCATTTAAATTTTTAGTATTAATGAAATAAACTATATTTCTAACAAACAATAATCTTTATAAAGTTTTTAATTAATGCTAATGTATTCCATCTAATTAATAAATACGTTTGGTTAAATCAAAAAAGCATCATTAATAATTAATTAGTAAATTTTAAATACTTTATTAATGAATTTATAATAATAATAATAAATAATTATTTAGTTTTATTTTTTATCTATTAATTTTTTATTTTAGATAATAAAACAAAATAATTAGATATTTATAATTATTATTTTAAAATAAAAAGAGAAATATTTCAATTATTTTATTTTATTTTTATTTTTTTATTTTTTTTATTATTTCTTAATTTTTTTTAAAAAAAAAAAAAATATAAGAGATTTTTCTAAGTAGTAGTTACTTTCATTTTTCATTTTTTTCAAATTTCAAATTATTTTATTATAATTAATATTTAATTTAGTTGATCTATTAAATTTATATTATCAAATTAATTTCAATATACATATATAATATAATATGCATATATTAATTTAATTATACAATATATCCTATTTATTTTAATTTAGTAACTATTTCTGTTTTCTTTGTATTACAGAAATAATAGTTTGATATAATTAAATAATATATGCTATATATATATTATAGTATATTTTTATATAAAATAAAATTGAATTTAAATTAAAAAAGCAATAAAAATAAATTAAAATTCCAAATTTGGTTATTTTATTATTATTATTATTGAAAAGATTAGTAAATATTAAAATTTATCTATTTTTTTTATTAAAATACAAATTTTAATATTTATTAATCAAACTATTAAATAAATAAAGTAAATAAGTAAATAAGTAAATAATTTTTTAATTTATTAATAAATAAACTTTTGGTATTCTTTAGATAAAAATTTATTTATTTATAATTTATTTGTTTATTCATTTAATATTATTCATTTATTTAATTAACTATGTAATATTCATTAAATTATCACTTCAGTTTTTTTTAAAAGTTAATTTCAATTTTTTGGATAAATAAAAAATTTACTAAATTTATATATATGAAAATTTTTATTAATGAAATGAAATACTTTATAAAATTGCAACAACAACAAAAAAAAAAAAGTGAGATAAAAATTAATATTTCATTTTTAAATATTATTATTTAAAAAATAAAAATAAAAATAAAAAAATAAAAATGAAATAAATAAAATAATATTAAACAATAATAATAATAATAATTATTATTAAAGATGTTAAAAAAAATTTATGTTATCATGAGGAATTAATCTTAAAAAATGAAAAAAAGGAGTGAATACATATTAAAATACATAACAAAACGGCTAATTCATCATACAAAAAAAATTTATTTTGTTATTTTTTTTTTCAATAATAATAAATAATAATAAATAATAATAAATAATGAAGATTGTATAAATAAATAAATAAATAAATAGCTAAATATTATTTTTATTTATATATAATGTATTTTAATTCTTTTTTTTTAATTTATATATTTATAAATATGGTTAATAAATAGAAGCAAGGTTAATAATAATAAAAACAAAATACTATATGATCAAAGCCTTATATAATATAATAAGTTTTTTTTTTATTGTTAATTATATGAAATTATTAAAGTTTGTTTTATTCGAGTAAATTATTATTATTATATATTATTATATATGTATGTTTTATTTTATGTGTAGTTTTATTTTTATTTTTATCTATTTATTTATTTATTTTAAAATTATTATTTTTAATTGATTTCAATTTTTTTGTTGTTGGACAGTTTTACTTTTTTGTTTTTCGTTTTAAAACTTGAAATTATTGTATTATTGGTATATCCCATCCTGTTTTACAATTAGTATAACCATACTATAGGTAGATTAAAAAAATCAAATTAAAAAAAAATATTTATATTAAAACATTCTAGTTAATTATTATTAATACTTTTTTTTATGGTTTTTTATTTTTTGTTTGTTTTATTTTTTTTATGATCTTTTAAAGTATGGTTTATTATTTATTTTTATTAATATTATTATTGTTTGTTGTTTAGATGTTTATTTTATATTTATATTTATAAGCTATGTTCTTATTATTTACTTTATATCATTATTTATTTATATTAATATCGATAAATATTATTATTTATAGTTATTTTAATTGTTCAATTTATCTTTTATTTCCTATTTTTTATAATTTGTTTTAATAAATAGAGAAATTAATAAAAAAAACTTATTTTCAAAAAAAAATAATATATAGAATATCTATTTAAATATTTGAAAATGTTTTATATTTAATTTAATATATTATTTTTTTCCATTAAAAATTTTGAGTAACAAAAACTAACTAAATAAATGAAAATAAACTAATAAATAAATTAATATAAATATATAAACGAATGAAATAATAACTGTATAAATAAATAATAAAATTTATCCATTTTTTAAGATTGTCTAGTGGTTGTTTGAAATAAAAGAAAATAGTAGATTTATAATGTATAATTACATTTTAATATATTATACTATATATTTATAAACATACAAGAATATATTATAAATTATATATTAACAAAACTTTATTTAATATTTTAAAACCCTTTTTTGAAACTTTATTTTATAATTAAAAATTAACGAATAAAATATTTGGAGAACCTATTTAAATTTAATTTAATTTAATATATACATAACAATATATTACTTTACATTGATTCTATAGTGATAATTTAATGAATTATATAATTTTCAAATTTTTGATTCCTTTCACTAATAATAATTAATATTTATTAATTATAATTATAATAATAATACTAATGCTTATAATAATGAAGCATAATAATATAATTAATAGTAAATAATAATAATAATAATAATAATAATAATAATAATAATAATAATAATAATAATAATAATAATAATTATAATAATAGTAATAATAATGTGTAAATAATATAATATTGATAATAAAATAACAATAATTTGAGATAACAATAATAAAAATGAAAAGTTTTTTTCAATGCATTTTCTTTATTTGCATTATTATAATATTAATTTTAATATTTTTATATTTAATTTTATAATTTATTATTCATAATTTATTTATTATCAATAACAATTTCTTTTTTTTTATAATAAAAATATAATTATAAAATACAAACTATTTTAGTTAGTCAAAGGAATAATAATTATATGTCTTAGTAAGTTGATAATTAATATTTGTTAATTATCTGTTAAAATAGTGTATTTTAATATAAATTGCGTTCAAAATATTTTAACATTTAATATTAATATTATAAGCATTATATAGATAATATATTTAATTCTGTATTTTTAAATATATTTATTTATAATAATATTATTAATAATATTATATATATAATATATTTTTGATAATCAATTTAATAATGAAAGTATAAAATATAATTTAACATATATTAGTATAATACTAGAATTATATTTTTTATATATATTATAATATGAATTTAATACATTTTTATAAATCAATTTCATTTGTTTGACTAGTAAATTTGTAATGTATAAAGATAATATAAACTTTAATTTATTTAAATCGTCATTTTATGTAATAAGCAAAATAGAAATAATATAAATTTATAATGGCTAGTTTCTATTTAATTATAATATATTGTTAATATATTGTATATAAGAATATATCATATATTAAAATTGAAATATTTAATTAAAAGCTTTACAAATTTAATATATTCTATATAGTATTGATTTTAACATTATATATGCTAAATTATATTGTATAATATATTAAAATAAAAGAAAATACCTTTTTTTATATTAAAATATACTAATAATAAACTATTATAATAAATAGGATAGTTTAAATTTTATTAAATTACCAAAATTATTTTTATCAAAAATAGAAATACATTAAATTTCATATACAATTTTAATCCTAATCAAACTTTAAATATTATAAAATTTTAATTGATTGAAATAATGCCATGTATTATAATATACAGATAATATATTAATAATTTGAATTGTTTAGCATTTTCGTTTAAATGTGTATAATAAAATATAATTTTATTATATATTTAAATAATTTAAAAAATAATAGTAATAATAATAGTTAATAATAATAATAGTTAATAATAATAATAATAATACTAACAAGAATTTCTTAAAAAAATAAATTTATAATATAAAATTCATTATTTATGATTTAATTATAATTATATTTAATATATACAAAGTTAATATATTTAGTATATTATTTATAATTAATAATATGTTGATTACATATTTATCTATATATTATTATATATTTATATGTAAATCAAAATTAAAATGAAATAAATTATTTATATATATTTTTGTTAAACCTTCCTAAAAAATAGATTTTATGTAAATATATGTAAATAATATCTTATATTTAGTAAAATATATTCTAAATATATTATTGTTTATATTTGATATATATTTATAATATATAATAATACCTATTTATTATATATTATTATAACTATTTAAATAATTATTTATAAAAAACGAAAAAAGAGCTACCTTTAAAGCTGTTCAAAAATATTTATTATTTATTATTTATTTTATATATTTATATATTTATATATATATTTATATTTATATTAATATTTATATTTATATTTACATATATTTATATATGTTATTATAGATTATAGATTATTTATTTATGGTCTATGATATTTTTAATATTAAAATTTTACTATTTATGAATTATGAAAAATAAATAAAACAAAATATAAATAAATAAATATATATATTAAATAAATAAAAATAAATAAATAAATGAATAGTTATATAATAAATAAATAAAAACTATTTAAATCATAATAATTAATTATATATTAAAAGATTAATAATAATAATAATAATAATGAATTTTTCTTATGTTAATAATTATTTATCCATTAATAATTTAGGTCTTTATTTATTTTATTTAGGTCCTAAAGAGAATGAAAATCTTATTTATTATTAAATTAGTTATTTTGTTTTATTATTTATTTATTTATTCTCCTTTATAATTTGAATTAGAATAGTTAAAATTAACAATAAATAAATGCTAAATAAAATAGAATGAAAAAAGAGTTAATAAGTTAATAATAGTAATAATAACATAAAATAATATAAAGATAAAATAATATATTATATTATTTTTGTTTATAAACTATAATAATAATCATTTTATAAATCCTTATTTTTATTCTTTTCAAAAGGAAATCTTTATTATTATATTAATATATAATTTATAATATTATAGATATAATAATAATTTTTTTGTTCAACAATTTATTATTATAATTTATAATAATTTATATATTATAATAATAATTATTTATATTTATATATTTTAATTAATATTAATTAATAATAGTAATCTAAAATTTTAAACGATTTTAAATTATAATAATTTTATTATTAAATATAATTTAATAATAATTTTAATTTTTTAAACAAATAATATTAATATTAACATTTTCAATTTTTTATATATAAATTATTAAAAATTTCTTTTTCTTTTTTTTTTTTTTTTTTTTTTTTTTTTTTTTTTTTTTTTTTTATACTTTTTATTATTAGTATTAAATTAGTTAAATTATTTATTTTATCATTTTAAATTATTATTTATTTAATTTATTATTTATTTTTTTTATGTTATCTCTTTCTTTTCTTCTTTTAATAATATTTAATTAGTTTTCGTTAGTATTATAAAAAGGTAAATTATATTTTATATAAATATATATATATAAAAAGAAGATAAGCCTTTTTTATATATACATTATTTATAATGGTCAATTAAATAAGTTGCAATTGAAAATGAAAAGAAAAAAATAAGAAAAAATATATAAAGAATAAAAATAAATAATATAAATTCAAAAAGAAATAAAAAGAAGGGAATTGTAATATAATAACAATATAAAAAAAATAGATATAAAACATATAGAATCAAAATATTATATATATATTTTTGTATTATAATTATATAATATTTTAGTTTTAAATGTTAAAAATATAATATAATTATTATTATTTTAAAAATATGTAATATATACTTTAAGAAAATAGTTTTATTTTGTATATACTATTAATTAAACATATATTTTTATGTTAAAATTAAATATTAATAATATTTTTTTTATTAATTTATATTTAATTATTTTAATAGATAATAGAAAAGATAATAGTATTTAAAATAATAATATATAACAATAATAATATAATAAATTGTACCTTAAAGTAGAATTTGTTTATCTTTAAATATATGAAATAATATTTTTAGAGAATAGACAAATTCTTTACTTATTTATTATAATTGTTATTGTTTTTATATTAAAAACCAAGCAAGTAACAAGTTTTGAAATATTTCAGTAATAAAAAAAAATAAATATATATATAGATAAAAATAAAAAAGAATTATATAGAAATTGAAAATTATTTCAATGAATAAATAGTTTTTATATATTTATAGAAAAGAGAAAAAAAAAACAAAAAAACAAAAAAGAAACGAAATTAACAAAAAAAAAACAAAAAAAAAAAACAACAAATATTTATTTAAAATTATTAAGTAAAAGAAAAAAAATTATTTATATAGAGTTTTTAAAAAAAGTAATCACTTTTATTTATTAAACCCTTATTTATTTATAGACAATATTATTTTTAAAAATACAGTAGTATTTTTATTTTTATTTTTATTTTTTGTTTCATTTTTAAGATAATAATAATAATAATAATAAGACGAAAATGCCAGGTATAGATATTAATAAAAAGAGTACAAATTCAATGTTAACTGAGAGTGTTAACAGTAATAGTAATGTTGGATCTATTAATAAAGCTATAAGCATTTCACCAACAAAAAAGGCTTTTATGAATGCTTTTGCTAATTCATTAAGTCGTTCATTATCTATGGGCAGTTTCAGTTATAAGTCTTTGGGAAAGTCACTTTCTCAAATGTCTTATGGTAGAAGTCCATTATTTGAGTAAGTTTTTTTTTTTTTTTTCATCATTAAATAAAAAAAAAAGGAGGAGAAATTATTATTATTATGTCTGTTTTGAATTTAATAATAATTAAAAAAAGTTTTAATATAAATATATATATATATTTTAAAAAGAAAGAAAGAGGAAAAATTATTATTATTATATATTATATATATAATATATAATAATAATATATTTTGAATTTAATAATAAAGAATAAATTAGATAAATTTTAATATAAAAAAAATATTCAAAATATCTAATTTTTTTTTTAATATTAATATTAATATTAATATATATTTGAATATATTATTATTAATTATTAATTATTATTATTATTATAGTATTTACCAACAATTTAAACAATCAGTTCCAAAAAATAGTTTACCACCATGTATTGAAGAAGAAGATGAAATGGTACAAGATATAGAATCTAATTTCTGTAAAGATTTTACATGTTGTGGTATAGTTTTAAAAGATTTACATGAATTATTACAACATTTTGAAGATGCTCATAGAATGGAATCTGATATGGAAGAGGAAGATGATTTACCTTTTGAATTTGATGATTTATCTTCTAGTAGAAATAATAGTAATGAAAATTATTTACCAACTTTAACTGATTTATTTTTAAAAGATTTAGAAGCTAAACAAAGACATATGAATGAAGATAATTTATTAAGTAATGGTATGGGAATTCAGAATCAACCAATTCAACAATCTATTGCCATGTCTGATATTTATTCAGAAGATAAAAAGGACCCAGCAACTACTTTAGATGGTAATACTACTGCTACCTTTTCTGATATTTTAAATAATAAAAATGCCACCGCTGGTAATTTATCACGTACAAATTCTACTTCTTCATTGACTTCCAAATTAAATAATCCAATGACTTTAAATATACCCAATACTACTACTACTACTTCTAGTAATAAATTATCTACTACTAATGCTACTACACATATTACTACCCCAAGTTCAGCAACTACTTCAAATTTCAATCTATCTAAAAATATTTCAGCATTTAATAATGCAGTATCTGGTAATCTTTTTAATCAATCAAATTCTTCAAATGATCAACAAACTCCTACTTTAACTCATACCACTTTAGCTACTACATCTTCTACTACATCTGCTGCTACTACAGCTACTGCTAGTGCAGCTTTGGCTAGTGGTTTCCAAGCTGTAAATAATTTAAAGAATTTCCAAAAAATAGCAACCACTAATAAAACTGCTTCAATTCAACCAGCTCCAGTTACTACAGCAACTGGTATGCATACATTATTCCCAAATACTTCTGTTAATCCATTTGCACTTTTAAATGCTAGTGGTTTAAAAGGAGCTAAATCTCCATTTAATTTATTAAATGCAGGTGCTAAAGATCAACAAAAATCAAATCAACAAAAAGAATTTGATGATATGGATATGGATATGGATATGGATGATGCTAATGATATGATGAATGGTAATGATCCAATGCTTATGGCTGAAGCAGGTCCAGATGAAGAAAAGAAATATAGATGTACTGTTCCAGGTTGTAATAAATCTTATAAGAATCCAGGAGGATTAAAATATCATTTACAACATGGTCACTTTGAAGATACTGGTGATCCAGAAATGAATAGAATTATGCATAAACCATTCCAATGTACTTATGAAAATTGTGGAAAACGTTATAAGAATATGAATGGTTTAAAATACCATATTGAACATTCACATACTTCATTATTTTATAATCAACAACAAGGAGGTATTGGTTTAACTGGTGCTAATCAATCAAGTGTTCCATTAGATTCCCAACAAGTATTAGCATTCCAAGCTCTTCAAATGCAACAACAACAAATTCAACAACAATTACAACAATTACAACATATTAATTAATTAATTAATTAATTAATAAGTATTTTTTCAATTGAAAAAAAAAAAAAATTATTATTATTATTAAAAATTAATATTAAAAATTAATATTAATTTTTATTAATAAAAACAAATAACAAAATAACTAAAATAATTATAACAGTATAATATTTTTCTTTTTCTTTTATTAAATATCAATTATTATTATAATTTGATTTAATTAATTAATTAATTAATAAATAAATAAACTTTTGGATTCGAAAAAAACAACACCAAAATAAAACCAAAAACAAATTAAAACGAAACAAAACATAAAAACAAAACAAAACGAAATCAAAAAAAAAAAAAAAAAGAAAAAAAAAGATTTTAAATAATACATATAAAACCAAAAACAAAACAAAACAAATAATAATAATAATATACATTATTATTATTATTATTATTTTTTTGTAACTTTTTATTTCAAATATTTCATATAATTTTTTTTTATCATTAGAATTTCTACATATAACAAATTAATTTTTTTTTTTTATTTTTATTTTTCTCTTTTTTATATAAAATTTTAATAGTAAATATTTTATTTGTTTATTTTATTTATATTTATATGAATTAGTTAAACGAAAATATAGAAATAAACAAATAAGTCAATAGTTTTTATTTTATTTTATTTTATTTTATATTTTATACTAATTAAGTAACAATTACAACAAATCAAATTACGGTCAGGATAAAAAAAAATTATTAAAAAATAAGCAAAAAATTTAGAAAAAAAAAAAAAAAAGCTTTTTATTTATATATAGATATTATATATAGAGATATATGAAGAAGTTTTTTTTTTTTTTTTTTTGTATTTTTTTTTAATATTTAAGTTTTTTTTTTTAATTATCAACTTTTTATATTATATTATATTATATTATAGAAATCGTACTTTAAAATAAAAATAAAAGAATCATATTTTTTAAAAAAAATATATAAATATAAACATCTATAGTTTTATAATTCTTTTTTTTTTTTATAGTTTTTTTCTATTTTTTTTTATTATTTATAATTACTATTAATTTTTGTTTATATTATTATATATAGTAAAATAGATCTTTTTGTTTATGTTTATGTTTATTTTATATAGAAATTTATTAAGAAAAACTACTATTATTTATTATTTATAATTTATTTATTTATTTATTATTATTACCATTATTATTGTGTTATAAAAATGTAAATATATATAATAGTTTAAAAATAGTAAATAGTAAATAGTAAATAGTAAATAGTAAATAGCAAATAGATAAATAATAATAATAATAATAATAATAATAAATAAATAAATAATAATAAATAATTTTATAATAAAAAAAAAATACTAATAATAGTAATAAATAACAATATTTATATATTAAATATTAATTAATCAAATTAAATCAATCAAATCAATCAAAAAACAAAACAAAATAAAACAAAACACAAAATTATAATTTTTCTACTCCTATTATAAAATACAACAAAACAGAAAACTAAAAAAAAAAAAAAAATATAAAAATATAAAAATATATATTATATGTATAAATATGTATAAATATGTATAAATATGTATAAATATGTATAAAAATAATATAAATA